>CAUDMG010001463.1:182500-227500 GCA_958450375.1 Homarus gammarus
TCTGTCTGAACCCTGTCTCCTGAGTCTCTGTTTGAACCCTGCCCTCTGAATCTTTCTCTGAACCCTGTCTCCTGAGTCTCTGTCTGAACCCTGTCTCCTGAGTCTCTGTCTGAACCCTGCCCTCTGAATCTTTCTCTGAACCCTCTTTCCTGAGTCTCTGTCTGAACCCTGTCTCCTGAGTCTCTGTCTGAACCCTGTCTTCCGAGTCTCTGTCTGAACCCTCTTTCCTGAGTCTCTGTCTGAACCCTGTCTCCTGAGTCTCTGTCTGAACCCTGTCTTCCGAGTCTCTGTCTGAACCCTGTCTTCCGAGTCTCTGTCTGAACCCTCTTTCCTGAGTCTCTGTCTGAACCCTGTCTTCCGAGTCTTTGTCTGAACCCTGTCTCCTAAGTCTCTGTCTGAACCCTGTCTCCTGAGTCTCTGTCTGAACCCTGCCCTCTGAATCTTTCTCTGAACCCTCTTTCCTGAGTCTCTGTCTGAACCCTGTCTTCCGAGTCTCTGTCTGAACCCTGTCTTCCGAGTCTCTGTCTGAACCCTGTCTCCTGAGTCTTTGTCCTGAACGTCTGCACTAAACCTGTCTCTCAATCCATTATCCTGAACCTCGGCTCCAACACTTGCTCTGAAGCACTGCTCTAAGACTTCGGAAACCAAATCTGCACACCAGCACTGATCAAATACCCCGACCTGGCACACTTATTGATGAGGCCATCTATCATGTAGCTTTAAACATTCACGTAAAAATTCATTTGTTACAACACCAACTCTTTTTTTCCTCTCAATTAACTAAAATCATAAAACTCAAAACTATTCTAAAAGATTCACGAGAAAAAAGTTTCGAAACGACGTCTATTTTAGTGATCGAACATTTATAATGACTTTTCCTCCCTCATTCAGCGGAACATGTGAGACGCTATTGCCAATGACACTTTTCTCGTTATAAATCCCGTGTTGTCGTTTTATGCTGCCAGGAAAGACATTCTCCCGGCCCTGATCCCTGACCCCAGCAGGAAAACGACAAGCTTACGAGAGGGAGAGAAGGACCACCCTGATTGACAAGGAAGAAGATTAAGATATAAAGCTATAGATTGAGACTTAGGGAGCAACTTGGAAATGAATTTTGATTCGAATTGACAAAAAGAGAAGGATTGCCATTTAGTGGTCATTATTATTATTATTATTATTATTATTATTATTATTATTATCACACTACAAGCATTAACACTATTTAAATACAATCATTACTGTTTCTAATAAACCTTGCTCCTTTCTCTCTCTCTCTCTCTCTCTCTCTCTCTCTCTCTCTCTCTCTCTCTCTTCACGTAATAACTTATTCCTTGACAGAACAATTAGTCTAACTTAATTTTTGTACATCCAGGACTTATCATGGTACGTGAGTGGCAGGGGGGGGGGAGGGGGTGGTAGTAAGTGGAGAGGATCCAAGAGGGTAGGGACATGAGAGAGAGAGAGAGAGAGAGAGAGAGAGAGAGAGAGAGAGAGAGAGAGAGAGAGAGAGAGAGAGAGAGAGAGAGAGAGAGAGAGAGGCTGGAGGGAAGAGGAGGGGGTGGAGAGGAGTGGGAGGAGATATTGGTGAGGAGGAGGAGAGAAGGAGAAAATAGGAGAAGTAAGAAGAGGAAATGGGAAGGAGTAAAGAGAAAGGGAAGAGGAAAAGGTGTAAGATGAAAGAAGGGGAGAAGGAAGAGGAGGAGGATGATGAGGAAGAGGAAGGAGGAAGAGGAAGGAAGGGGAGGAGGAGGGAGAGGGAAGAGTTAGAGGAATGAAGTGGAGGAGGCTGAGGGGGAAGAGGAAGAAGGAAGAGGGAGGAAGAGGAGGAGGAGGAGGAAGAGGAGAGACACCTGGCGGGGTCTACTAGGGATTTACTCACCAGTTAGGCTAATTTTCTCGCCATTTCCCCCGTTATCTCCCAAGCAATTAGCATTACGTCTTCCACACCTGCTTCTTCTTCTTCCTTTTCCTTCTACGGTTTCTACTCCTCCTCCTCTCCTCCTTCTCTTCCTCCTACTCCTCCTTCTCTTCCTCCTCCTCCTCCTCCTTCTACTCCTCCTCTTCATCCTACTCCTCCTCCTCTCCTCCTTCTCTTCCTCCTCCTGTTCCTCCTACTCCTCCTTCTCTTCCTACTCCTCATCCTACTCCTCCTCCTGTTCCTCCTACTCCTCCTTCTCTTCCTCTTCCTCCTCCTCCTTCTACTCCTCCTCTTCATCCTACTCCTCCTCCTCTCCTCCTTCTCTTCCTCCTCCTGTTCCTCCTACTCCTCCTTCTCTTCCTACTCCCTCCTCCTACTCCTCCTCCTCTCCTCCTCCTACTCCTCCTTCTCTTCCTCCTCCTCTTCCTCCTTCTCCTCCTCCTCCTCGTTCAACATCAATTAAGGTTAAGAAATCGTGTCTTAACGTTTAACAGCGTTGTCAGGGTCTTACATGAGCTGGTCTTTCTTTCCTTCAGTCTTTCTTTCCTTCAGTCTTTCCTTCCCTCAGTTTTTCCTTCCTTCAGTCTTTCATTCCTTCATTCTTGCCTTCCTTCAGTCTTTCCTTCCATCAGTCTTTCCTTCCTTCAGTCTTTCCTTCCTTCAGTCTTTCCTTCCTTCAGCCTTTCCTTCCTTCAGTCTTTCATTCCTTCAGTCTTTCCTTCCTTCAGTCTTTCCTTCCTTCAGTCTTTCCTTCCTTCAGTCTTTCCTTCCTTCCTTCTTTCCTTCTCCTAGTATTATCATCCTTAGCAGCAGTCGTCGTCAAGATTAACATTCATAGAGCTTACTCACGCAGATAAACAAAAACAACACAAGGGTTTATGGTTCATGTTTCTAGTGAGGGATTTTATGTCTCACTATCAGAGATGTCTTTATAACCTAGCAACAAATTGTATGTCTTAATTATATACTCATGTTTCTTATTATAATCATTGTTATTATTATTATTACTTTTAATCGAGAAACTTCAATGATTATTATAGTTTTGGACGTACAATAAAACGTAACTTAAAAACCTGTATAAATAAAGTCTGATTATTTCAAAGATCATAACATTTCTTCATAATGTTAAAACTTTAATTATATTAATTTTTAAGTTCCTATTTATTACACGTCTTAAAATATGATAATTATTTAGTATTGCCGAATAAAAAAATATAAAAAGTTCTTATATTATAGAACAAATGAAGATAATGTAATTTAACACTTTGTCTCTCCCTGGAAGTTAGTGACAGAAAAATATGAGACCAAAGGGGAAAAATAACTAAGTTTAGATTATTTCCCCAGAGGTTTTCCCCCACCGAGACGACAAACAGCTTCTCCAGGCAGCAGAGATAATCACTTTAGAGTTAAAAAGGTCAACTAAAAGCACAAAAATTGAATTATACGAGACTGTGGAAAATGAGACTAAACATTTTGAGTGTAGTGAATGCGATACAAGACTCTTAACACGGAGAAATGGGGTCACAGTGGGGGGGAAAAGACCACAGAAAATGGGATATTTTTATTCTAAACTTCACAGAAAACGGGATCTTCAAATTCTGGATAAGACATAACAGAAAACGGGATCTTTGCATTCTTGCCGAAATTTGACTGGGAACACTTAACTAAACTCGTTGAATAGTCACCAGAAAATGTAATTATAAAGAAAAAATGGCAGGATTATTGTAGTAAATGCCACCGTGTCTTCCGTACCCGAGGAATGATGCAAGATTGGAGAGAAGGGAAGGGAGATTTACCACTGAACCTTCTGAGTGAGAGGAATGACTGCAATAGAGGTTCATGGGTCCGTAGAGAGAGAGAGAGAGAGAGAGAGAGAGAGAGAGAGAGAGAGAGAGAGAGAGAGAGAGAGAGAGAGAGAGAGAGAGAGAGAGAGAGAGAGAGAGAGAGAGAGAGAGAGACTTATTACCTAAACAAACACACACGTACTAAGAGTCAATAGAGTACCACAGGGAAATTTCGAATCAAGTTCTGGGAAGATGAAGAACTAAGAGAGAGAGAGAGAGAGAGAGAGAGAGAGAGAGAGAGAGAGAGAGAGAGAGAGAGAGAGAGAGAGAGAGAGAGAGATAAGATTAGAACCATTATCTCTAACATAAAGTAAAACTAGAGACAACACAGAGAGAGATAGCCAAGAGTATATAAAGACCAAAGTTAATTAGCACTAAGGTAAGACTACAGGTAATCACAGGTAAGAAGACTAAAGAGGAGCGAGGAAGGAAGTACATTCAGGTAAGTCACTATTAATTAACACTAAGACCCCCCCCCCCCCTATGGTTAAGGAAGGTGTGACAAAGACCGTGAGATAAGAGGCATTAAGAGGTTCAAGAAGATGTTAATGAGTTACCTGAGAGGGGATAGTGACAGGTGTGACTACAGGAGTGACAGGTGTGACTACAGGAGTGACAGGTGTGACTACAGGAGTGACAGGTGTGACTACAGGAGTGACAGGTGTGACTACAGGAGTGACAGGTGTGACTACAGGAGTGACAGGTGAGAATTTAGTTCCGGCTCCATGGTACAGAGGAGGAGGACGAAGGAAGAGGAGGTGGAGAAGGAAGAGGAGTTGGAGAAGGAAGAGGAGGATGAAGTGGAGATGGAAGAATAGGAGGAATAGAATGTGGAAGAGAGGGAGGAAGAGGAGGAGAAAAAATGGGAGGAGGAAAAGGAGGAAGAAGAGGGGAGCGGATAGGAAGAGGAATAGAAGCAGGAAGAGGAGGAGGAGGAGAAGGAGAGAGGTGGGGATGTGGAGGTGGAGTAAATAAGAGGAGGAATAGAAAGAGAAAGAGGAGGAGGAGGAGGAGGAGGAGGAAGACATAATGCTAATTGCCAGAAAGATAAGAGCTCAGGATGGCGGGAAAATTAGCCTAACAGCTCAGTAAATCGTCACCAGATGCCATAAATCACCTCGTTGATGATCTGCCTGACTGACTGACTGACTCCCCGTGTGTCGCAGTGATACTCCCGTCTCCACCTGCTCCTTAACTCACACACCTCACACGCACACACACCTCATGCACACACACCTCATACACACACACCTCACACACACACCTCATGCACACACACCTCACACACACACACACCTCATATACACACACCTCATACACACACACACACACACACACACACACACACCTCACTCACACACGCACAAAAAAGCAAATAACCCCCAAAAACGTGTAAAAAATAAGACCACCTAAAAAGTGTCTACCTCTAGAACACTAATACCCAGACACCAATTGTAAACAACTCCTTAACTATGAAAATATGTAAACAATCAAACGTCAAGACTGTGGTCAGGGATGGTAAGTAAAGGGTCAAAGGTTAAGGTAAATCTTGTGTGGACCCGCTGCTAGAGGTTGGTCGTCCATTGATGTTTGAAGAAATGGTCACCTACTGTGTTATTGATGTGGTATTGACATGTTATTGATGTGGGAGGAAGAGGGGGACTAGAGAAGAGGGGAGGGGGACTAGAGAGGAGGAAGGGGGACTACAGAGGGGAGAGGAGGAGGACTAGAACGGAGGAACGAGAAGAGGGATTAAAAAGAGAAGAACGGGGCTAGAAAAAAGGAATGAGAAGTGGGGACTAAATGGGGGAAGAAGAGGACTAGAGAGGAGGGGGAAGGAGGGGGACTACAGAGGGAGGAAGGGGACTACAGAGGGGAGAGGAGGATAAAAGAGGAGGAACGAGGAGAGGGACCAGAGAGTGGGGGCTAAAGAGGGAAGAGAGTGGGGGACAAAAGACTGAGATCCCTCGCCCATATACGTCAGGGGATAACGCAGAGGAGGTCATCACTAAGACTAAAATTTATACGATTTAGACGAAAGACAAATGACCGATGGCACAGATAACTTGTGTTGAGGAAGAATCTATCTCTCTCTCTCTCTCTCTCTCTCTCTCTCTCTCTCTCTCTCTCTCTCTCTGAGCAGCCTTGAGCCTAGGAGGGAAGCCATAAGGAGAAAGAAAGCCACCGGTATATAAAAGCTGTTCGAAAGACATAACCTGTTTAGTGGCTTTTATTACCGATGGCTTTTTTTACCGAGTGGTTTTTCCCTGAGTGGCTTTTATTGAGAGCTTTTTAACAAATGGCTTTATGGCTTTTTTGCCGAGTGACCTTTTTTACCGATATTCTATTCTAGTGGCTTTCTTACTGGCTTTTTCCCAAGTGGTTTTACCTCCTGCACTTGACAGCCAGCCCTCATAAAGACCCCAACGTACAGCTAAATGAACTCCAAGTACTGTGTGTGTTGTTGGGTCGATAGGTAGATCACGCCAGAGGTTTGGTGACCTTGTTTCTCGAAGGTCAGCGGCAACAGGGGTCAATTGGGGTCATGTGCAGCTATCGATGTTATTGTTTCTATGGAGTATTTTTTTAAAGGCTATTTCCGTTCTTGTAGGGTCCCTCCTCACTCCCTCCACCCTCAATCTTGTAGGGTCCCTCCTCACTCCCTCCACCCTCAATCTTGTTGGGTCCCTCCTCACTCCCTCCACCCTCAATCTTGTAGGGTCCCTCCTCACTCCCTCCACCCTCAATCTTGTAGGGTCCTCCTCACTCCCTCCACCCTCAATCTTGTAGGGTCCCTCCTCACTCCCTCCACCCTCAATCTTGTAGGGTCTCTCCTCACTCCCTCCACCCTCAATCTTGTAGGGTCCTCCTCACTCCCTCCACCCTCAATCTTGTAGGGTCCTCCTCACTCCCTCCACCCTCAATCTTATAGGGCCTCAGACTTGCACCCTCAATCTTGCAGGGCCCTTACTCCTCCACCCTCAATCTTGTAGGGCCCTTACTCCTCCACCCTCAATCTTGGAGGAGGATCTACAAAACTGTCGTGTTTCTTGTAGAGGTGACCATAAACCCGCCTCTCGTTTCTTGTAGAGATGTTCATGTATATCTCCACTTTCTGTAGCGACCACTATAAAACTCTATGTTCCTTGTAGACGTCTCCATTACCTCTCATCGTTTTTGTAGAGAGAGAGAGAGAGAGAGAGAGAGAGAGAGAGAGAGAGAGAGAGAGAGAGAGAGATACTGTAAGTTTAATAGCAGTCTATATTTATAACTGAAATATATAGTACACACACACACACACACACACACACACACACACACTCAGCCTCCTCCTAATCTACTCTCATATATTGTCACAAATATTTTCTACATAATCCCGGCAGTGTACTGTAGCATTATTTAGTTTCCTACCTGAGGGGTTTGTTCAGTCCAGTTAATGTTACATGTTCATCGATGTTCACTATTTGTTTAACCTTTGTGCGTCTGTGTTTATTATTATTATTATTATTATTATTATTATTATTATTATTATTTTATTTATTTATTTTTTATTATTTTTATTATTATTGTTATTATTATACCAATTAATAATGATGATGATAATAACAAGCCACACGGGAATAATACAAGTTGATAATGATGATAGTGATGATAATGATGATAATGATGATAATATTGAAGAATAATGACACAACAGGTAGGTAGTGATACATCAGGTGTACGTCTCCTCATTAAATATAATTAGTCTCCCTCCGTCATCAGTTTGTGAGTCACACGGGCATAAATACTCACTTTTCCCAGTCAGTTACGGCAGCGTGGCCCCCCCCCTTCCCCCATCACACCCTCCCCCTCCCACTGACCCCCCCTCCCCACCACCCCCTCCCCCACGGTACACCCCTCCCACAGTGCCCCCCCCCCCCTCTACTAATGAGCGATATTTACAACGCCGCTTGAAGCCGCCTCTTGACTTATCTCTGAGCCCTCACCTCTTATCCTGGGGCCCTCACCTCCTACCCTGGGCCCCTCACCTCTTACCCTGGGCCCCTCATCTCTTGACCTGGGCCCCTCATCTCTTACCCTGGGCCCCTCATCTCTTAACCTGGGCTCCTCATCTCTTACCCTGGGCCCCTCATCTCTTACCCTGGGCCCCTCACCTCTTACCCTGGGCCCCTCACCTCTTACCCTGGGCCCCTCATCTCTTGACCTGGGCCCCTCATCTCTTACCCTGGGCCCCTCATCTCTTGACCTGGGCCCCTCATCTCTTACCCTGGGCCCCTCATCTCTTACCCTGGGCCCCTCATCTCTTAACCTGGGCTCCTCATCTCTTACCCTGGGCCCCTCATCTCTTAACCTGGGCTCCTCATCTCTTACCCTGGGCTCCTCATCTCTTACCCTGGGCCCCTCATCTCTTAACCTGGGCTCCTCATCTCTTACCCTGGGCCCCTCATCTCTTGACCTGGGCTCCTCATCTCTTACCCTGGGCCCCTCATCTCTTACCCTGGGCCCCTTATCAATACCCTGGGCCCCTCATCTCTTGACCTGGGCTCCTCATCTCTTACCCTGGGCCCCTCATCTCTTACCCTGGGCCCCTCATCTCTTGACCTGGGCCCCTCATCTCTTACCCTGGGCCCCTCATCTCTTACCCTGGGCCCCTTATCAATACCCTGGGCAAATCATATGCATGTGTAAAAAATAGCGTATTATTCTTAAATCCGCATCTGTCTAAAATACGCATCTGTCTAAAATACGTATCTGTCTAAAATGGTAATGTAAAAGGCGTATTGTAGTGACAGTGTGTATAAAGTGTACAAGACTTCCTGGATAGCGTTATAACTCTCTGGGCTTTATCTTTACGCTTCAGTACAACACACGTCGAGGGGAGGGGAGTAAGACATGTCATAAAACCCATAACTTGCCCGAGGGAAGGATGAGAGAAGCACGAGAAGGATGAGAGAAGCACGAGAAGGATGAGAGAAGCACGAGAAGGATGAGAGAAGCACGAGAAGGATGAGAGAAGCACGAGAAGGATGAGAGAAGCACGAGAAGGATGAGAGAAGCAGGAGAAGGATGAGAGAAGCACGAGAAGGATGAGAGAAGCACGAGAAGGATGAGAGAAGTACGAGAAGGATGAGAGAAGCACGAGAAGGATGAGAGAAGCACGACAAGGATGAGAGAAGCACGAGAAGGATGAGAGAAGCAAAATGCAAAGTTGAAGTAAATTTCTCTCCCTCTTTCCCCCTCCCACACCCCTTCCCTCCCCCCTTCTCCCTCACCCCCCCCCATCATCCAGACCGACCAACAATAAAATGTAAAAATAAGATGACTGGGGAACGTAATGGTATAACTCTTTCTTCCCCCCACCACCTTGTGCTTTACTGAGATTCGTATTGATCACGACAGGGGGCGCTTGGCTGGCTCTCTAGGTTGGGTTGGGTAGGGTAGGGTAGGTTACTGTAGGTTAGGTTAGGGTAGGTTAGGTAGGTTACTGTAGGTTAGGTTAGGCTAGGTTAGGTAGGTTACTGTAGGTTAGGTTAGGTTATTCTTCCTTCAAATTCCTCTTTCGTGTTGGACGCTGGCTGTCTGATTCATAATCCTTCTCCATCTAAGTCAATTCTCTGTCGTTGTTGTCCATCTTCCTCAGTCTTCCTCCATCGCTCTTTTCATTTCTCTTTTTATTTCGTTTATCCACCTTAATCTTTCTACTCTGCCTCGCCTCCCTCACCCCTCCCTCCCTCCCTCACTTGCATGTCAGAAAAGGTTATAAAAAATACGACTTCTTCAGTGTTCAGAAAATCTAGATACTGTGTCCCTGTGTGTGTGTGTGTGTGTGTGTGTGTGTGTGTGTGTGTGTGTGTGATGCTTCCCGGCGGACACACGGCGTTTTCAGCATTCTCACCTTATGTTATTCATATTATAATTAAGCATTGTAATGGCTATACAACTTTCTATAAATATAAGAAATTTTTCGCATTGAAAGTTTCTTAATTGCCTCATTAAATTTAATGATCTGAGACTTATAGAAAGTCATTAGACTCGTATCCCATTATGTTTTGTCAGCTGGTTCTGATCCTATAATCATGCCAGTCACTTTGTTGCTTCCAGGAAATTGTCTCAAATATCACCTTCATTAAAATAGTCTTTGTTCACTACACATAAAGATGAGATGACTAATTATAGCGTGTGTGATATTTTGGGCTGATTACGTGAAGGTATGATGAAATTAATAATAACAGAGCAAGTCGAGAATATTGGCGGAGGACAGACAGACACACACACACACACACACTCAACAATAACACATTTTTACCCTTTAAAACTGTACAACCATCCATAAACACACAACACAACAACACAACATAATAACATTCCCCATCCAAAGACTCATAACCCACCAGCATTACGACCACACCACCTCCAGGTAACCACAGCTCAGACACCATTCTCAGCTGAGGGATGGGACTACTGCCCAGCCGACCACACTGTTTCCTGGTCCAATCTCTTACCTATACTAATATCATCACAATAACCGCCTCACACATAATCCACCGCCGCTCCACACACGATACCTCACCCAGCTGACCCACACACACGATACCTCACCCAGCTGACCCACACACACGATACCTCACCCAGCTGACCCACACACACGATACCTCACCCAGCTGACCCTCACACACGATACCTCACCCAGCTGACTCACACACACGATACCTCACCGCGCTGTCCTCACACACACACGATACCTCACCCAGCGCTGCACTCACACACGATACCTCACCCAGTGGGAGCCTCAGTGAGCCATGCAATGCCCTTAAGAGGTAAGGCGGAAGTAATGACGTCCCCTTTAAAGAGGAGGAGAGGTTATGGCACTTCCTTATAAGAGACGTGATGGAGCTCCCTTTAAAGGATTGGATAATGTAATGGAACCCTCTTTAAAGGATTGGATAATATAATGGAACCCCCTTTAAAGGACTGCATAATGTAATGGAACCCCCTTTAAAGGACTGGATAAGGTAATGGAACCCTCTTTAAAGGACTGGATGATGTAATGGAACCCCTTTAAAGGACTGCATAATGTAATGGAACCCCCTTTAAGGGATTGGATAATGTAATGGAACCCTCTTTAAAGGACTGCATAATGTAATGGAACCCCCTTTAAAGGACTGCATAATGTAATGGAACCCCCTTTAAAGAACTGGATAAAGTAATGGAACCCCCTTTAAAGGACTGCATAGGAGAGTTGCCAACGTGGCTTTAACATCAATATTAACTAATACATAAACTGTCATCAGTCAAACTAAAGTTACCAATCAGTTAATTCATTTCAGAGTTATTAATGTTTATTTGTATTGTTGTTTTTGGTCGGTTGTGGTGCAAAAATGTTGACCTTTTTTTATTATCTAATATTGGAACGGAATTGACTGTGGGTTGGTTACTCAGCCAGCCGTGTTGTTGTTGTTGTTGTTGTTGTTGTTGTTTCTAATCTTCAGGTAGCGTTAAGATATCAGTATGTACCTGAAGATTGGCCCCCCTACCCCAACCCCCTCCATCCTTCCCCTCCCTCCCCCTTCACCTCCCCTCTCCCCTCTCTGCCCTTACCCCTTCCACCCTTCTCCCCTCCCCAAACTCCCCTCTCCCTTACCTCTTCTCTCCCCTTTTCTCATCTCCCGCCTCTCAATTTGCCTGACCTGATGTTTAACCACCCCAACATAAGTGTGTGTGTGTGTGTGTGTGTGTGTGTGTGTGTGTGTGTGTGTGTGTGTGTGTGTCAGCTAATATCAGCAACGTAATAGGGACAAAGTTCCGTGAAATTGTTCATATCAAGGATGTTAGTTCATTGTCCCAGTCTGTTGGAAAAACTATGCCGGGGTTATCTCATATATCAACCACTGTAACTAACTCTGTCAGTCGGTTTGTCTAATGTTGCTTATGTGTCTGTCTGTCTGTCTGTCTGTCTGTCTCTCTCTCTCTCTCTCTCTCTCTCTCTCTCTCTAGTCAGCCCCATCAACTTTATTTCTTTCACACGGAACAAAAATACAAACCACATACTGATTAATGATTATAAACCCGTAAATATTTTTTTTTTTATTGTTTTATTCAGCATTAGAAACGTTTTATTGCCGAGTAAAATATATACAAAGGTAATGAACTAATTAAGAGGTATTCTGGAGGGAGTTTTCCAAAGGGTAATTATATAGTTTGTGTATTTCGCAGTTGGTCATTACACATGTGTGAGTTTTCTTTTGGGAATTAGTGTGATTTTGTAGGTTAGGTAATGAGGGTTTGTGGTGTGGTGTGGTGGAGGGGTTAGAGGGTGTGGGAGGGGTGAGACGGTGAGTGAGGGGGGAAGGTGATGGGTTAGCGTGGGGTGAGGAGTGGGTGATGGGTGATGGAGAGTGTTGTACTAGGAAGGGGGAATCTACAATCTTCGCATACGTGGCACCAGTCCGCCAGGCCACCGCGAGGAAGTCTAAGGCGGATTTTGGGAGTTATATTTATGTTTCCCGAGTAACTTAGAGATTTCTGATTCACGCGACGATACTCACGGGGCTCACACCTCACGGAGAGAGTCGATTGACAACGCTGGGTGTACCGGTCGGAAACGTCGCCAACAGTACTCTACCTTGACTCAAATTCCGTGCGGATTATCTTGCCGACATCAAGCCCAGAGAAATAGTTTTACAGTAGGTGCGTGTTGTCGTGACGTAAAAGAACTTATCTGCAGGCTTCACCTCCATCATTTTCAGCTTATACAAACAAAAAAAATATTTGTATACCAGGTTACGTGTGTCCCCCATGATCTTATCCGCTAAATCCATAAAGTCATGTTTTGGGAATTTCATTCATTAAAAAATGTGAAAGGTTTCTTTTCCTGAGACAGACGCGTAGCTGCTACCTCACTCGCCGCCGCCAGTGCGTGGTGCAGATAAGTAATCATTTATGAGGTAAGTTGCTACCAAACTATTTTTGGCGGCTATTTGTGTGCACAGTGTGTGTATGTGTACACGAGACGCTAATAGTCTGTGTGTGCACGAGACGTTATTAGTGTTTAATATGTGTAAATACACAGATCTCCCCTATAACTTATCCTGTTCACACACACACACACACACACACACACACACACACACCTCACCCCCCAGCATGACTCCTCAACCGTCATCATCTAGGTGTGACATGACGCTTATAAATATAACTTTACCGCGTCACACAGTACCTCCCAGTGCCGGAGTAACTCATAGCGAATGGTATGAGGAGGTGGGCGGTGTGAGGAGGTGGGCTGTGTGTGGAGGTGGGCAGGGTGTGAGGAGGTGGGCAGGGTGTGAGAAGGTGAGCAGGGTGTAAGGAGGTGGGCGCGGTGTGAGAAGGTGGGCAGGGTGTGAGGAGGTGGGCATGGTGTGAGGAGGTGGGCAGGGTGTGAGAAGGTGGGCAGGGTGTGAGAAGGCGGGCAGGGTGTGAGGAGGTGGGCAGGGTGTAAGGAGGTGGGCTGGGTGTGAGAAGGTGGGCAGGGTGTGAGGAGGTGGGCAGGGTGTAAGGAGGTGGGCAGGGTGTGAGAAGGCGGGCAGGGTGTGAGGAGGTGGGCAGGGTGTGAGAAGATGGGCAGGGTGTGAGGAGGTGGGCAGGGTGTAAGGAGGTTGGCAGGGTGTGAGAAGGTTGGCGGTGTGAGGAGAACACAGGTAGTTGTTATGATTCCCTGAGCACGGATCACCAGCTGGCAGATGTGGTGCTGGGCAGGTATATCATGACAATCGGTGGAGGGGTTCGTAACACTCATCTTTTACCCCATCGAGGCAAATCTTTTCTTACTGGGAAAAAGAGTTACATTTAGATGGTATCCCCTGGTTATAAAAAGTTACTTTGCTCCTCGTCACTCGCTTATAATGGTCAGATTATAAATTTTTAGCTTGCTGATGTGGAGTGTAAGGCCAACGTGACGTAACTTTTTGTCTTCTGAGTTTCAATGTATGAGTCTCCAAGCGGCTTTCAATCTCGCTGGGGACAGGTGTAAAGACAGAGAGAAAGAGAGAGCGACAGAGAGAGCGAGAAAGAAAGACAGAGAGAACGAGGAAGAGAGTGAGAGAGATAGAGAAAGAAAAAACAACAGAAAGAGAAAGAAAGCAAAAGAAAGAGTAAGGAAAAGAAACAGAAAAAGAGAGAAGAACAGAACGAGAGAAGAGAGAGAGAGACAGAGAGAGAGAGAGAGAGAGAGAGAGAGAGAGAGAGAGAGAGAGAGATTGTCTCATAAGCCCTTTACGTCACTCCTCGAACTTGATACTAAAGACAAGAAGATTACTGTATCAGAATATGAATAGTAACACTCGATCTTGGTCCAGTGTTCCAGTGGTCCAATGGTCCAGTGGTACAATGGTCCAGTGTTCCAGTGGTCCAATGGTCCAGTGGTACAATGGTCCAGTGGTACAATGGTCCAGTGGCCCAGTGGTCCAGTGGTACAGTAGTACATTGGTTCAGTGGTCCAGTGGTCTAATGGTCCAGTGGTACAGTGATTCAGTGGCCCAGTGGTCCTAAAGAAAGTGCAGAAGAGAGCATGCAAGACAGAGTACAGAAGGTAATCAGTACACCAACTCTCTGTGTTAGTTTAAGACGAAGCTACACCACCACCTTCGTCACCATCTCCTCCTACCACCTGAGATCCCTCGTTTGAGAATTGCTGCTCGACACTACAACTACATCCAGCCCATACGACCACATAAAGTCAGAAGTGTGAATATTAGCCTGGCGAAACTCATTCGCTTTTTTAGATTAGGTCGGGTTGGGTTAGGTTAGGTTCAGACGCCTAATACCGAACGCCTCACAGTGCTTCTCTTGCCCGTAAATTCTGAGTAAATAAACGACTTCACAATTCCTCGATAATTCTCACCTGTAAGATGATTTATCAAACTACGACCTCGGTGACGTAGTTTTATGGTCGACAGCCAATATTAGTTTGGTGAGGGTCGGTATATACATCACAGGAGTCGATACACACACACACACACACACACACACACACACACACACAGACACAGTGCCCAAGTCAACCAGCCCACAATCCTTAAATCAGCTACGACCTATTGCAATCACCCCAATACCCAGCCTAATCTGTGAAAGTTTTGTGTTCGACTGGGCTTATGCTGATATTGCAGGAGTCGTAGACCCTCAGCAATTTGGCAACATAAAAACTTCCTCCACCACTCACTGTCTTGTCAGCTTTCTCGATTACATATACCGCCATCTCGAGAAACGAAAAACGTCTGTAGCTGTCGCCTTCATTGATTTCACTAAAGCGTTCGACCTAGTCGACCACAATATAATCATCAACAAAGCTATTGACCTCGGGCTTCGAAGAAGCCTCATACCATGGCTTACAGACTTCCTCAGTGACCGACGCCAAGCTGTACGCTTCCGAGGGGCTGTCTCCACCTTTCAGTCACTCACCTGTGGCGTCCCCCAAGGCACCAAGATGGGACCACTCTGCTTCCTTATGCTCATCAATGATGCCCTAAGAGAAACCCCTGCTCGCTGGAAATATGTCGACGACTCCACCATTGGGATCAGCGTCAACAATTCTGCTCCCAACTATACCGCCCTTCAGGATTTATTGAACAGTCTCCAAAACTGGGCCACCAACAACCATGTCACCATCAACCATACCAAGACCATGGTTATGCACATCAACCTCTCCTCCGACATTGTCCCACCTCCTTCCATTACTCTAGGTCCGAACACACTCCAGGTTGTAGATTCCACGAAGCTCCTCGGCGTCACCATAGACAACAAACTAAATTGGAAACCACACGTCAATGAAGTTGTCAAATCCTCCAGTTTCCGTCTCCACCTCCTCCGCCGACTCAAGTCCCTCGGAGTTCCTGCACACGAGCTCCTCAGTGTTTACACAACATTCATACTTCCCAAGCTCACCTATGCCTCCCCCACCTGGTCTTCCTCCCTAAATGCCACACAACGTAAACACCTAGAAAAAGTACAAAAGAGGGCATGCAAGATTATTCTCTCCCCCTCCTACTCCACATATCAAGAAGCGCTCAACACACTGACCCTTTCGACTCTCACTGACCATCACCACGACCTCATCTGCAAATTTGGTAAGAAGCTTCTACACCATCCCCGACACCGGCTCCTACTACCACCTGAGATCCCTTGTCCGAGAATTGCTGTTCGACACCACAACCGCATCCAGCCCATACGTGCACGAACTGATCGCTATAAGAACAGCCCAGTCCCAACCATTGTAAAAATTATCAACAACTTGTAATACTGTAACACTGTCACTATGTTGAAATGAACTGTAGTTTGAGCTTTTCCCCATCTAAGTTATTATATGTCTTATTTGTGTCACTTATGTTACTTGTATATTATTTGTAATTCGTAACCCATTCCCCAAATATGTAACTGTATATTTTCAGCCTTCTGGCTGCCAAGCTCCTTCAATAAACCGTTAATTATTATTATTATTATTATTATTATTACACACACACACACATACATTATATATACGAGATGTACAAATAAAAAGCTAAGCAGATTAGAGTTTGCTAAAAAGTTAAGGTCGTATTGAAAGACTGTGAAGGGAAAGATTGATAAAAAGGTGAATGACTCAAATGGAATGATAGAAGGGAGAGAGGGGAATGAACAAGAAGATGTAAGGTTGCGGTGAGGAGGCGGTAGTGTGAGTGAGTGAGTGAAGAATAAAGCCGAGTGTCTGATCTCGTTGCAGAAGACCATCACGATAGCGGAAACTATATTCTTTTACACCATCAGGAATGAATGAATGATAAAGGGAAAATGCACTGTCAATATACCGTCAATATACCGTCAATATACCGTCAATATACAATACGTAACTGTTTTCAGCTTTAGGCATCTTATATAAGTGAGGGAAAAGCTTAAAAATTACGATTATATTTGCATAGACACTCCAAACAACTATCGGTAGGGTTGTCAAAATCCTTCATCGGTTGTGTCATATTTTTTCAACATAATTTTGTCTCGATAGTTTTTTGAGTTGACTGTACATAATCACTGGGTAGCTACACGATAAAGAAGCAAACACAGATATTGGGTAGATATATAGTGCTGTTAAGAAGTACAGACATATATAGTGCTGTTAAGAAGTACAGACATATATAGTGCTGTTAAGAAGTACAGACATATATAGTGCTGTTAAGAAGTACAGACATATATAGTGCTGTTAAGAAGTACAGACATATATAGTGCTGTTAAGAAGTACAGACATATATAGTGCTGTTAAGAAGTACAGACATATATAGTGCTGTTAAGAAGTACAGACATATATAGTGCTGTTAAGAAGTACAGACATATATAGTGCTGTTAAGAAGTACAGACGTATATAGTGCTGTTAAGAAGTACAGACATATATAGTGCTGTTAAGAAGTACAGACATATATAGTGCTGTTAAGAAGTACAGACATATATATCAGTTGAGAGGAAACGTTTGTCATCATAAAGTTGTGGCAGCTCAAAACATGACTTACTCTACACGCTGAGGGGAGACAGAGGGAGACATATGGCATTTTTTATGATATTTAGTACACGGTGAGAGCTTTATACTGTATAAATACTGTAATAAACTGTATAACCTATGTCTTTCTTGGTCGGAATTACTTTATTTTAGTCTCTACATCAAAGGACACCTACGACAGGCACTTACGAACCTCCAACTCCCATCAAAGGACACCTACGACAGGCAGTTACGAACCTCCAAATCCCAAAAGCTAGAACTCTCATCGGTTGACATGAAAAAATAAAATAATCCCGGACAGTTGATAAAAAAAACACGATTGAATCTTGTGGTTTGTTAGTTCTGTGTTGATATTTGCCGTGAACTTCTGTACCTCAAACTACAATGGAAATTCCTCTTCATTTTTTTTTACAACGAAAACAAAATCTCACGAATCTTTATCTATCGTTATAATACAAATCTCTTATATCACCCTCTTCCCCCTTAGCAGCTCCAAAACACACCCATAACACTTCAAACTTTCCCAATACCGTAATTCATTCAACCTTGAGACTGAACTTTGGTTGAGGGACACGTCATCACTCTCCGCTGTCTGCCTTCACACTGTCAACAAAGTGATCGAGACTTACTATATGATACAAGATCTTAAGGTGGGTGTTTAGATGCATTTAATCAGGCCAATACCTCTCGTCTCTTCTTGATCTGACTGATAAATGTTCTTTGCGGGTGATGGATATCTTTTGAAAGGACTTTAGAATTATTGCTATTGAGAAACTTCTGTAACTTGTGCAATTGAAGTTTCTTTTTTCTTTTTTTTTTTCATATTGCTTTGGTGTTATGGAGTAATTACGAGGTACCTTAGATTAGTGGCTGTTAATCTCTCTCTCTCTCTCTCTCTCTCTCTCTCTCTCTCTCTCTCTCTCTCTCTCTCTACGAATAAAAACAGCAATAATTACACAATAACAACAACAACTATAACATCACAATTAAGTTCATTTAGCCATAACCGTGAACACTGAACACAGGTAGACTGCATGAACCAATACTCGGAACAATAACACCCTTCCCCTCCCTCCGCCTCCCCCTCCCTCCGCCCCCCCCCCCTTCCCCCCAAAGCCCTATCACCGTTACCTGTTATAGAAAATTATTGGTCAACATGTGAACCTATTGGACATCAAAAGGATCCTACCTGTAGTTTTACCTTATACTAATTACAGGTGAGTGTAGGAGAGGGCGACAGGAGTATATTGGTAAATATTCATTGACGGGTGATGGATGATGGGTGAAGGGGAAAGTGACGGGTGGCGAGGAATAGGTGACGGATGAAATAGTGACAGACAATATAAGAAAAACGAAGGTTGGAGGAAGAGGAGAATGAAAATTGACAGGTTTAAAGGGAGACTAACAGAGTATCACAGTGATAGGGTGTAGACAGTAACAGAAAGAGAGAGAGAGAGAGAAAGAAAGAGAGAGAGTAAATGGCTAGATAATGACAGAAGACAGATAAGTGACAGATAAATCATAAACAGCATCACATAGCATCAGTCCGTCTAACATAAACAAAACTCAATGATAAAAATTCTAGTTTACTCACCCAACAGCTCAGCCAGTCAGCCTTCACCTCTTCGTATGTCTGTAAAATATACCACAAATTATTAATCCTTATATGATTACTTAAAAGTCTACCTTATAAATACTTACACACGATTATAATATATCAAAGTCTCTCTCTCTCTCTCTCTCTCTCTCTCTCTCTCTCTCTCTCTGAAATAATGTTAGTTTATATTTTTATCAGGATCACATTTACAGCTGGTGGGGTTCTACTCTTTCATCTTCGTTGTATATAAGGATGTCGTGAGGAAACAGCTGACGTGAACAGAGATGTAAGGTGAGTGTGGATGGTTGGTGAGTGTGGATGGTTGGTGAGTGTGGATGGTTGGTGAGTGTGGATGGTTGGTGAGTGTGGATGGTTGGTGAGTGTGGATGGTTGGTGAGAGTGGATGGTTGGTGAGTGTGGATGGTTGGTGAGAGTGTGTGTGTGTGTGTGTGTGTGAAAACGAGCGAGAGGGCGAGAGAGTGTCTGTGTGTGTGTACGTTACATACATAAATACATACATAATAGTGGTTGCCCCTTGTGTTTGAGGCTGGCCGGGCCTATGACCACCCAGGCGTGAATTTCTTTAAGGTGTAGAGGCTGTCACCAACACCTCAACTACGGCCTGAGTTAACGAGTTGTATGACCCAGTGTCAAAGAATGACACCGAGAAGACCGGACAACTCGACAACTGCACTGGCTAACCATTACCCCGGAACACGATCAGCAAATCGATTAACATCCAGGTCCCCAATTACTGCTGGGTACACAGAGGCAAATGGCGTAAAGAACCATTCCCATAGTTTCACGCTACCCAGGGCACACGCACACACACACACACACACACATCAACCATATACACCCAGCAGTATTTTCACCACGCCCCAGCAACACACTTCACCGAGTAGTCTTATAGGAAGCCATTACTCGGGCGTCCTGACAGATGTATTTAACTCTTCATAAAGTTTTTCCTTCGTCTTGTTTCTATTTTATCCCTTAAAGGTTCTGTGAGTCTCATCTGGTGGAACCCATTATCAGGTTAGGTTAGGTTAGGTTAGGTTATGAATGAACAAAAATTATCTTGGCTCTCTCTCTCTCTCTCTCTCTCTCTCTCTGATGATGCATTGTTTATAATCCCCCAACACCAGTATTTATCACTTGAAGTAAAAATGAATTCTTGCCGACGCTAATGATGATGGTAGCTGGTCCTCCCAAAATAAATATTGTTTTTTTTTGGGGGGAGGGGGCGGTGGGAGGGGGGGGGCGGTGGGAGGGGGGGGGCGGTGGGAGGGGGGGGGGCGGTGGGAGGGGGGGGGGCGGTGGGAGGGGGGCGGCGGGGGGAAGGGGGGGGGGGTGGGAAGGGGGGGGCGGTGGGAAGGGGGGGGCGGTGGGAGGTTATTTTTTCGAGTCCTTAATTCGTATTTGTATTTTTTTTACTTCGATGTTTATGTATATTTTATTATTTTGTCTTTTATTTGTGATTTTTATTGTTATTTTATTTGTGTTGTTATTTTTTCCAGCATTTTATTTCATTTTACTTATTGTTTTTCTTCGTAGTTACAAAGAATTTTTTTTTATCAGTTATATAAATGTTTTGTGTTTTTGTTTGTTCTTGTGGCAAAATTTTGGGTTAATTCGTTGTTTATTTATTCCATTGTTATTTTTAATCACATTGTTTTCTTTTCTTTTTTTTACTTATACGTCAATATATTTCTCCACTAATCATACTTTTATAATTTATAGATTTATTATTATTTATTTCGTCTTTTTTCTTTAATTTCTTCTACAAAAAAAAAACAGAAGAGAGAAGAAATGAAGGACATGAAGAAAGGAGAAAGAACTAGAGTAGTGTGAAAGAAGAAAGAAGAATAAAAATGAACAGAGATGAAAACAAAAGAAAGACCGAGAGTTTGAAAGAAGAAAGAAGGCCTCACCTCTGGCCCTTAAACAAAGTGGACAATCTACCCTAAAACCATCACTTTTATCTCTAATACAAGATATTCTTAACTTCATTATTTTTCTCTATTTTTACTATATTTTCCTTCCATTTTCCTATTCTAATTTTTTTTTCAACTTTAATTATTTTATTTTATCGTTTGTATATTTTTATGAATTTTTTCGGTATTTACTTTCTTGATAAATAATTCCCATTTTCTTCAAACTTTCTTGATAAATAATTCCCATTTTCTACAAAGTTTTAACCATCCAGGGTAGACTCGTACATAATGCTTGTGTTAAAAATACGCCCGAATCACCATATATCTCTTTATGTTTCAGAGCAAATTCAATTACATAAGATTATAATTTATAGAGGCGTTTTAATGAACCTATAAAGATGGTTTAAAGACTTAGGCTGTTGTGTATTTCACGGGTTTAATGTTTAATAACAACGATGTGACCCGTAATTAAGCAGGAAGGGTAAGGGGCGGATCATGTAGAGGAGTTTTAAACAAGTAAACCTTCTTTTTCCGAATTACGTTGTGGTAGACAGCTAGTTCGATTAACACACAGAGTATATATGAGTATGTATATAAAATGTGTGTGTGTGTGTGTGTGTGTGTGTGTGTGTGTGTGTGTGTGTGTGTGTGTACCTTGATCTACGAGAACTTATATGACACCCGTTCTTACCTAACCTTAACCTAACGCTAACCTTAACCTAACGCTAACCTTAACCTTAACCTAACGCTAACCTTAACCTAACCTAACGCTAACCTTAACCTAACCTAACGCTAACCTTAACCTTAACTTAACGCTAACCTTAACTTTAACCTAACCTAACGCTAACCTTAACCTTAACCTAACGCTAACCTTAACCTAATCTGACCTATTTCCTCCATCTCTCTCCCCTAGCTGCTACCCACGTGCTTGAGGACAGAAAGAGGGAAACCAGAAACCTCAATAAAGGAGAAGAAGAAATGAATGAAAGTAAATGATACAATGACAAAAAAAAGCGAAAGAGACAACAAGAGATAAATGAAGAGAAACGAAATAGCAATTAGTAAATACTCCACACTGTTCGACTCCCATACACAACTTGCATACAAATTACTCAGAGTGAATTCATAATCTGTACATTGATTACAAATGGTTCGTCCTCTGCATATCAAATGGAGTGACGAGACTCATTTAAACACACACACACACACACACACGAACTAACGAATACATACATGCATGCATACACACACATACATACACATATACGTACACATACACACACACCCGTACACGAACGATTACACACATGCAAACACACACACACGCACACGAACGAATACACACATGCATACACGCACACACACACACGCACACACACACACACACACACATGCACACATATATACACACAAAATAATAAGAAGAGACAGATGCAGAGAGATAGAGAGACAGAGAGATAGATAGAGAGACAGAGAGATAGAGAGAGAGATAGATCGAGATAGAGAGAGAGACAGAGAGATAGAGAGAGAGACAGAGAGATAGAGAGAGAGAGAGAGAGAGATAGAGAGAGAGACAGAGAGATAGAGAGAGAGACAGAGAGATAGAGAGAGAGAGAGAGAGAGATAGAGAGAGAGACAGAGAGATAGAGAGAGAGACAGAGAGATAGAGAGAGAAACAGAGAGACAGAGAGAGAGAAATTCAGACAGATAGATCGAGATAAAGAGAGAGACAGAGAGACAGAGAGAGAGACAGAGAGATAGATCGAGATAAAGAGATAAAAAAGAAAGAAAACAACAACACCTGCAGACCATTAGCAGTAACAAGTCATCCTACCCAATCTATCATTTCATTAATCACTATCTGGCTTCCTCACACCCACACCGTACCCACAAACCAATCAAAACAAAGTAAAATAAACAAGTAAAGTAAAAAATAAACAAACTAACTCAGCTAACAAGTAAAAAAAATATGCAAACTAACTCAGCTAACAAGTAAAAAAAATATGCAAACTAACTCAGCTAACAAGTAAAAAAAATATGCAAACTAACTCAGCTAACAAGTAAAAAAAATATGCAAACTAACTCAGCTAACAAGTAAAAAAAATATGCAAACTAACTCAGTAAATAACCTTTCCTTAATTTCTCCAGGTAAAATAAAAATAGCTAATTACTCTACAAAACAAGATATAGTTATTTACGACTACTAATGACCGACACAGCCAACCATAAATTAGTAGACTAACTCAGATCACCTTCTGGAGGGGGGGAGGGGGATTGGCGGGGAGGGAGGGAGGGAGGGAGGGAGGGGTAGGAGGGGGAGGGAGGGAGGGAGGTAAGGGATTAGTTGGGAGGTAAGGGATTAGCAGGGAGGGAAGGAGGGAGGGAGGGAGGGGAAGGGGGGGAAGGGGAGGGAGGGGGATATTGGCGTCTGTAACCTTTCTCACTGGGGTTATAGACAATAACTTTTCCTTCATATTATAAGAAAATAGCAAATAATTTACCCCACCTATCAACACACCAGCAGTCAGTCAGCTATCATCACAACTGCAGCCAGCCAGCCAGCCAGCCAGCCAGCCAGTTATCAACACATTAATCAGGGCCCACAAGCGGTATCACGTATCCGGCCAGATGAGTAATGGTAAAGACTATCCCTGTACAGACGGAGGCCAGTAAGGTGCTCCTGGTGTCTGGCCTAAACTTGTCTTATTCTTTAAGTTTTATCTTACTGCTGAGTCTAATGTACACACACACACACACACACACACACACACACACACACACACACTCATAGGTGCGCGGGTTGAAGCAGTGGTAAAGTGCGAGTAGGTAACTACAGCCTCCAGCCTACTGAGATAAAGTAGTTAAGGGTTAAATAATCGTCCTCAAAGGGTTAAGTAGTGATGACGTCATTGACCTTGTTTCCTACAGAGTACTGACCTCCTCAGACAAGACCCAGCAAGGATATTCTCTACCCCATAAATGTCTCAAGGTGTTTTGCTCTATGTATGTATGTATGTATGTATGTATGTATGTATGTATGTATGTATGACACGGACAATTCCCGATGAAAGTTGACGTTGCTTAAGAAAGACGAATGAACAGACTTTGTGTGGAATAAAACAAAGACTAACATTGCTTCTGTTGTCCTTGTGGCGCGGTGGTAGCGATCCCTGTTCACACACAGAGATCCAGGGTTCGATTCCCGACTAGTGAGGTATTGTTTGTAAATGTGTGGGTGTGTATGGGTGTTTGCGTATGGGAATGATTATGTACATGTGTTTTTTTTTGTGATTTTGCGTGTGTGTATGAGTGTATATACATATGTGTACGTTTTATGTGTGTATGTGCATGTATGTGAGCAGCTTTTACGGTCGTGGAATAAAAAACATAACAGACAGAGAGGAGAGAGGAAGGGCTGTGAAATATGATACGACTGTGTTGTTTAATTGAGTGAGGGAAAAGGCACGAGGGGCTATGATGGCCAAGTGAAGGGAGGTGGAGGGAGGGGTGGAGAAGCAGGTGGAGGAGGGGGGTGGAGCAGGAGAGGTGGAGAAGAGGAGGGTGAGGGAGGAGGGTGGGAGGGGAGGGAGAATAGTATAAAGAGGTGGAAGAGGGTAGAAATGAAAGGGTGGAGGAAGAGGAAGGGGGAGTAAAAGAGAATGGTGGATGAAGAGGAGGAGCAGGCGAGTAGGTTGATGAAGTGAAGGAGGAGGAGAGGTGAAGGAGAGGTGGAGTGGTAGAAGAGGAGGAGGAATGGAAGGGGTTGGTGGAAGAGGAGGTAGAGAGGGAATGATGATGATGATGATGATGATGATGATGGCTGTGTTCAAGGTTACAGCGAGTCTTCAGGCATGATAGGGTCTTTGTCCATGATAAATGATAGTTACTGAAAGTCTTATAACATGATAGGGTCTTTCTCGAAGGTTGATGAAAGTGATTGAATGTAATTGAACATATTAGGGTCTTGTTCTATGGTTATTGTGGGTGATTAAAAGTCTTATGGGATAAAAGTCTTATACATGTAGCCATATTTAACCACCTGTGTACATAGCCCTCTCTCTGCTAAAAAAAGGTGGCGTACTTGTGGTGAAGGGGCGGGGCGGGGCTGGGTTAGGTTAGGTTAGGGAGATCAGTGTTTCAAAAGGCTATAGGTTTGTTGGGTCGTATTTCTGCCCACAATTCCGTCAATAAAAGTGTGTGTGTGTGTGTGTGTGTGTGTGTGTGTGTGTGTGTGTGTGTGCGTGTGTATTATTTTGTATATGTGTGGTTATACAGAATTCAGCGAAATACGTCCACTAACATGGTAGTAAAGAAATACACGTGTACTATTAGACGAGGCTCTAAGACACACACACATACACTGACATAAACCTCGTGACAGAAACGACTATAGGTAATAAATTATAAACATCACAAAAGAAACGTTCGTAGCTACTATAAACATCATACAGAATAACATCACCCAGAATTAGATATAAAAACGTGAGAAATGTCAATAAAATAGTATAAACATTGAAAAACAAAGGAAAAACGACCGTAATTTGCATAAAAGTTGAAAACAAACGAAAAACGATCGTAAATTTGTATAAACATTGAAAAACAAAAGAAAAACGCTCTTAGGACCTTAGATGGAATGAAATGATAACAGGAATTATTAAGGGAAGGAAATGAGAAAAGAGGGAAGGAGAGAGAGTGGAAGAGAGCCAATCAAGGACTGGAGGGAAGGGGGGAGAGAGGGAGCTAATGGAGGACAGGGAGGAGGGAGGGAGCCAGAGAAGGGGGGAGAGAGGGAACCAATGGAAGGCTGGGAGGAGGGAGGGAACCAGAGAAGGGGGGAGAGAGGGAACCAATGGAAGGCTGGGAGGAGGGAGGGAGCCAGAGAAGGGGGGAGAGAGGGAACCAATGGAAGGCTGGGAGGAGGGAGGGAGCCAGAGAAGGGGGGAGAGAGGGAACCAATGGAAGGCTGGGAGGAGGGAGGGAGCCAGAGAAGGGGGGAGAGAGGGAACCAATGGAAGGCTGGGAGGAGGGAGGGAGCCAGAGAAGGGGGGAGAGAGGGAACCAATGGAAGGCTGGGAGGAGGGAGGGAGCCAGAGAAGGGGGGAGAGAGGGAACCAATGGAAGGCTGGGAGGAGGGAGGGAGCCAGAGAAGGAGGGAGAGAAGAGCATAAAAGGAAGCCGATGAAGGAATACTGGAATGAAAGAAGGAAGAGGATGAGAAAACAAACTGGGATCTTTTTCAGCAGACATTCTTCAGCTTTTAAAGGGCTTGTCTACCCAGGGGCGCGAGGCGGTGTGGTGGTGACGGTGGTGGGTGGGTGGGTGGTGGTGATGGTGGTGGGTGGGTGGTGGTAGGCGGTGTGGTTGGTGGTAGTGGTGGGTGGGTGGTGGTAGTGGTGGGTGGGTGGTGGTAGTGGTAGGTGGTAGGTGGTGAATGATAGTGGTCGTGGTGGTAGATGGTCGTGGTTGTGGTTGTGGGTGGTAGTGGTCGTGGTGGTAGGAGGTGGTGAATGGTAGTGGTGGTGGTTGTAGGTGGTGGTGATAGTGTGGTGGTGGTGGAAAACTATCTACCCTACCATACCTTACCCTACCCTACCCTACCCTACCTTACCATACCCTACCATACCTTACCCTACCCTACCCTACCCCACCCTACCCCACCCCACCCTACCCTACCGTACCTTACCCTACCCTACCCTACACTACCCTACCCTACCCTACCTTACCCTACCCTACCCTACCCTACCTTACCATACCCTACCATACCTTACCCTACCCCACCCTACCCCACCCCACCCTACCCTACCGTACCTTACCCTACCCTACCCTACCCTACCCTACACTACCCTACCCTACCCTACCCTACCTTACCCTACCCTACCCTACCCTACCTTACCATACCCTACCATACCTTACCCTACCCTACCCTACCCCACCCTACCCCACCCCACCCTACCCTACCGTACCTTACCCTACCCTACCCTACCCTACCCTACCTTACCCTTCCCTCGAAAATTACACCGCATTAGGTGTCGATCGCACCCACGTTTTTTCCATCGTCACCTGGAGGTAAGTAGGAGCTGAGAACAATTAGTGAGAAATATCCAAGGTGTAACGCTAAGACATAACATCTCAGGTGTCAGGTGAGGTGAATATTTTGGTTTATATCCCAGCGGTTAAGTGTCCATCCCCACTGGTGCTTCTGTTATCCAAAATGTTCCTCAGTCTGTTGCAAAATCGCATTAATTTGCTTTTAGTGCAACTTGCGAGGCTGTCACGCCGTCCTGCCGACTGTAAAGTGAGGATTTACGGTCCACAGGTGGGTGGATGGGTGGGTGAGGTGGGTGGGTTGGTTGGTGGGTGAGACGGGTGGGTAGGTTAGGTGGGTGTGCGGCGACTAGAGTGAGTGACGTAGGTAGCTGCCTGGGTGGGTGGGTGGTGACTAGGGTGGGTGAACGGTGAGGCTGATGATTGGTAACCGGGTGGTGAGGTGACTGGGTGGGTTATAGGGCGTCTGGGTGGCTTAGGGCGGCGACTGGGTGGTTTAGGGTGGCGGCTAGGTAGCTTAGTGGCGACTGGGTGGCTTAGGGCGGCGGCTGGGTGGTTTAGTGGCTGCTGTGGTGGTTTAGGGCGGTAGCTGGGTGGTTTAGGGCGGCGGCTGGGCGGGTCTCGAGTGTGGTATTGGCAAGTCTAAAATGAGAAGCGTCGGCCCCCAGTATTACGTCGTCCTTCTATTGATTTAAACATTCTAATTGTTCCTTTTTGGTCTCGAGATCCATATAATACACTCCCCACCCTCTCCTCCCCCCATCCTCTCCCCTCTCATCTACCCTCTCTCTCTCTCTCTCTCTCTCTCTCTCTCTATCAGCAGAGGCGTCGAACAATACAAGTCAAAGCATTCTGTTCCTCGTTCCAAGACAATCAGATATTTCAAAGGCACACCATCAGTCACCTCAAACACTTTCGCTGTGGGAATAGTGCGTGATTTGTTGGCGTGTTTGACTAACCAAGAGAGAGGGAGGAGTGGGAGGGAGGGAAGGAAGGAGAGAGGGAAAACGAGAAGGGCGGAGGGAGGTAGGGGGAGAGAGAGGGAACTAAAACAGAGCGACTCCCATTGTTGACACACTGCATGCAAGTTTAGCAAAAGTCTTGGGAAAAGATTCATTGATTTTTATAAACAAAAGACATGTGTGTGTGTACAAGATTAACACTCATTCGGACAATCAGGTGAAGTTATTCAGAAGCTGATGTTATTTTTGTATAAGAGTCGTGTAGGAGAGAAGACAACGAGAGGTAAACATATTGAGACGAGTATAGCAGAGAATGTTACTATAGCAGGTGTTCTGGGGGAAACGTGTATAATGACAGGTGCTCTCTACTGAAGACAGGTGTGCTAGGAGTGTATAATGACAGGTGCTCTCTACTGAAGACAGGTGTGCTAGTAGTGTATAATGACAGGTGCTCTCTACTGAAGACAGGTGTGCTAGTAGTGTATAATGACAGGTGCTCTCTACTGAAGACAGGTGTGCTAGTAGTGTATAATGACGGGTGCTCTCTACTGAAGACAGGTGTGCTAGTTGTGTGTAATGACGGGTGTTCCCTACTGAGAAATATACAACAACGGAAAATCATCAATAAACAGAAAACAACGGGACGATGATGTCAACAAACACAAAAACAACGGGACGATCATGTTAACAGAGACATAACAACAGGCCATATCAATAAGCCTCACAACAACGGGAGACAAGAAGACTATCATGCCAATAAACACACAACAGGTGGTCGTTCGTGCCAATAAACGGGTAACAACGGGTCGTTTAGAGAGACGAGGAGGAGACAAGAAGGAGGGAGGGAGGGGGGAGGGAGACATTTAGAGGAGGAACATCTGTGGCGGGTAGATGGAGAGAGATGGAAGCCTTTGGTGGAAATTGATGGAGGGAGCAGCCAGCCGCCTCGTTGTGGCTCGAGGCTTGTTCATAATGACTTGTTGGTGAAGTGGTTGTGTCTCTCTCTCTCTCTCTATCTCTCTCTATCTCTCTCTCTCTACTTCTGGCCAAAAAAGAAAGATAATATTTCACGACAATTAAACACCACACAATGTCACCTAACTTTGAGCCAGCCGAGGCAGCGTGAAGAAAGAAAGAAAGAAAGAAAGAAAGAAAGAAAGAAAGAAATTTTTAGACAGGAGTTTATTACTAGAAATTTAATGGAATATATCTTTTTTCTCTGGAAGGTGGTGGGGGGGGGTGTGGTGGGGGGGGAGGGGGGAAGGGGGGGGGGTTCTTTTGATATTTCTCCTGTCTGGTGGACGTAAGGAGGCCCTGGGAGCTTAAGTTGTATGGGACAGGTAAAGGAAAGTGACATTGGTAGACAGGAGGGAGGTTGTTATGACGGTGACGGTAATTGACAGAATATGATCGTGATGGTAATGACGGTCGTAGAGATATAGACAGTAATGGTGGGAGGGAAATAGACAGTAACTGAAGGCAGGAAAATAGACAGTAACTGGATACAAGAAGATGGACAGTAAATGGAGACAGGAAATAGACAATAAAAGAGACAGGAACATACGACAGTGACGGCGGGATGGAAATAGGCAATAACGAAGACAAGAATATAGGACAGTGAAAGTAAGATAGACAGTAACTCGAGACAGGAATACAGGACACATTGCTTCACTATCTCACACAGAAAATGGGAGACTGTCTCGTTAGCTCCGGTGACTGAAGGAGGAAACTCGGTATTTTTAGCTCCGAGACAAAAATTATATAAGAAATCTTTAATATATCCCTCAGAGATATTTATTGGAGGCATAAATTTTGACGTGTTGTTACAAAATTATGATAATGTTGAAGATATTTTCTTACTTGTTAGCTCCGGTTCATAGCTCAAGAGGGTTTATTAGATCCATAAATTGTGTTGCTCTACACTTTAGGATGATGGTATTTGATATTTTTCAGAAGTAACTTTATAACTGCAGTGAGCAATATATCCAGAGTTAATTTTTCAACTCAGGAATATTTAGTAATTATAATTTTTTTTTATATTTGGGAAATTTTTTTGATAAATTTATGATAGTTATGATTTTTTTTTATTTGGCTCAGATAAAATTGTGTTTATGAGGATCCACATTTTAGCTCCACAAAAGGAGGTATTTGCTCACTATACGATTTTTTTTCACTACTTGTAATCAGAAAAAATATTTATTGAGAAATTTAAGACAATAAAAGAATTATTTAATGTATTTATGGCTCTTGGTTATGGCTCAGGGGAGAGTTAATTATTTTTGGCTCCCAGACGAGAAATACTGTTATTTAGCTCATTGTTATGTGTTAAGTTTTGAAGGTTTGTTCATGGAACCAGATAATGATACAAATTGTTGATTATTCTGATATTAATTGTTTGGGTAAAGATGATTAATTTGTCTTTGTTTTTACTTTCAGATTATAATTTTTAACTCCGAGAGAATAATCGTTATGATAATCTTTTTAGCTCAAAGTGATTTTATCAAAGGAGCAATTATGATATATTGAGCCTGGTAATTACTCCAACAGAATACTGATAATGATAAATATTTTAGCTCAGTTTGTTATCTCACAGACAACAGTGTTTCTTCATAACTCCACAACAAAAGACACATATACTGTAAGCATGTTAATTAGAAGGCTCCATTTTATACCTTTTTCTGCTTGGCTTTTTTAACTCAAAACAGTGAGTTACTAAGATCAGCTTTACAAGAAAAAAAAATTATTTCTTCATCACAAACAATAATTTTAATGACTCGTGCAAGAACACATTGTCCTTGACTGAGGTTTTATTTATTTATTTGTTGTATTTCATTTTTATTTAGTTATTTCTTGCTCTAAAACCTGTGTTCGTAACTTCAGGAAATAGTCAGTCTTAATTGGAAAGTGTTGTTACATTGTTACAATTATAAATATATTTTTCATTTTTACCTCTTTAATAGCTCGGGGATATTGAATACTGTTTCTGACGTTCACATCCAGTATATATGGTTACGGTATTTACAGAGTTTTATCGAATTTACGGTATTTACGGAATTTACAAAATATTATAGAATTTACGGAATTTATACAATATAAACAATTTACGGAATTGGTGAAATTTATACCATTTACACTTTCCCGAGATACTTTTATTTACATATTTTTTATTTCTTTATTTTTAGCAAGACTTTTTATTACATATTATTGGTCTGTTTGTCTGCTTGTTGTTTTATTATATATATTATTTTTTGTTTAGAAAGTAATCACTTCCCAGGTATTTTCCTTTGATTTGAGAATTTAATTGTTTTGAATATTCACTTTTTTATGTACGAAACTTTTTTAATTTTGCTTAAAGAAAAGACCATTTAATTTTTATCTTAACATTTTGCCTTTGAAATTAATGTTGAAAATAAATAATTGTACTTCACTTTTATAGTCAAATGTTAAGGAATATTATGTATACCTAACTGTTTTAATCCTTATTTTACATACACAGAATACATAAAATACATAAAATACACAAAATACATAAATACATAAATACTTAAATACATAAAATACATAGAATACATAAAATACATAAAATACACAAAATACATAAATACATAAATACTTAAATACATAAAATACATAGAATACATAGAATACATAGACTAGCTCCCTCAGGCTACCGTGTGTTACTTTCTTCTCTACTGGACGCAACACATTTGTCTTCCTTTGAGAGAAACTATATATCTTACGCATTGACGCTTTACGTACACAGAAAAAAACGTCCCTCACGTACGCCCCAACGACGGTAATCCACCACCACGGACCACGGACGTAGATAGGGCCATCCCTCACGTACACCCCAACGACGGTAATCCACCACCACCACGGACCACGGACGTAGATAGGGCCATCCATCACGTACACCCCAACGACGATAATCCACCACCACCACGGACCACGGACGTAGATAGGGCCATCCATCACGTACACCCCAACGACGATAATCCACCACCACGGACCACGGACGTAGGGCCATCCCTCACGTACACCCCAACGACGGTAATCCACCACCACGGACCACGGACAAGGACGTGCTCAGGGCCACATTAAAGCCCTTCTCTTCCCACGTCCAATTATCTCCTATGTTGATGCCGTAACCCAATCTACTATGTCTGTTTGTCAAACCCTATTTCCAATTTATCTACCTCCTCCTCCTCCTCCTCCTCCTCCTCCTCCTCCTCCTCCTCCTCCTCCTTCCTTCTCCTTGTCCTCCTCTTCCCTTTGTACTTTCCCTATACTTCATACCTTCCTTCACACCTTCCTTCATACCTTCCTTCACCCCTTCCTTCACACCTTCCTTCATACCTTCCTTTACCCCTTCCTTTACCCCTTCCTTCACCCCTTCCTTCACACCTTCTTTCACATCTTCCTTCACCCCTTCCTTCACTCCTTCCTTCACATCTTCCTTCACCCCTTCCTTCACTCCTTCCTTCACATCTTCCTTCACCCCTTCCTTCACTCCTTCCTTCACACCTTCCTTCACACCTTCCTTCACACCTTCCTTCACAGCTTCCTTCACATCTTCCTTCATTGAATTATTGGGTAACTCACCAATGGTATATCATTCAATTATATAATCCAGCGATGTACTAATGCATTACTGTAGTGGCAGGTCTTGGTGCAGGCCGTGGTGCAGGCCGTGGTGCAAGTCGGTCCATTCTTGTGTTCCGGGGTTGACCAGTGGCTCTCTCTCTCTCTCTCTCTCTCTCTCTCTCTCTCTCTCTCTCTCTCTCGCTGTTTCTATCTCTCTCTCTTCCTGGGCTTATGTCTAGGCACCCCCACCTTAACCCCCTCCCCCCAACACACACAGCCCCCCCACCCACACACACACAGGCCCCTACTATAAGTGACCGTCACTCACCCACTCCACTATCTTAAAAAACTCTCACCATCGAGGCGAACTTTTGCAATCTAAGTGAAAGGTCGACTCGATTTCCATGTGTGGGAGAGACACTCAATCATATTTTATTGTCGTTCTCAGCAAAAGGCCATTGAGCAGAGAATTCCCATATGAGGTGGTGATTATTTCTCTCTAAGATATGGAGAACAAATTACTTCCAAGCCCAGGAGAACAGTTCACAGCGAAGAGAGAACTTTTAGAATAAACTTAAGGCTTTGTTGTCGTGGTTGTTGTTGTTCTCTTGTTTTTTTAAGGTGAAAAAAAAAGTTTAACATAAATACATTAATAAGATTCTATCACACACATAAATACAAGCACACAAACACACACACAAACACACACACAATACATCCTTGACCACCGGAGGGTCAAGACCTACCAGGCGCTGCGGCCCCCCTTGGCCATGTTCGGCCCCATATCCCCAAGTCCCTCTCCCCGACCCATCCTCACCACCGGGATATAAACATAATCAAAAGTGATAATTTCGTTTTGGAAAGAAGTGGGATCAGTGTTGAACATTGATGAACAGTGTTTAAGCCAGTGAATTGAGCACTAGGCAGTACCAGTGAGAGCAGTGACCCACCAGTGAGATAAGCACCCCTGGGAACCAGCCACTATCCTCTGCCCAGACGGTATTAGTCAGTCCTCTCTGGGAACAACAATTGGTCTGCTTTACTCCTGACTACGGGATAAACACAACACCACCCAGCAGAATGAAATACTGTGACACCACCCCACACCACACGGCGTCCCCATGACCACGTGAGGTCCTTCACATCAACACCCGAGGACAAGTTATTGAACACCACACCAGGTGCGGGCCATCAACTGTAAGCTATAATAATTTGTATGTTCAACTCATGTCCTTCTCCTTTCAGTAATGAAAGCTTTTGTTAAACGACTCACCCCCATGTCTTTGTATGTAATAAGTCATTTTTGTCCAATGTACAGGGTATATTTTCAGCCTTCGGGCTGCAGAACTTTTTCAATAAACCGTTAATTATTTATCACACACCCACACCCACACACACACACACACACACACACACACACATCTACAGTATTATAAAGTTTTCTCAGTCGTCTCAAGATTAAAAAGGAAGAGAACTTCAACAGCCACTCTGACCATCGGCATACAGTGGCCACCCACCCTCACCACCCTCACACACCTCAACCCACCATCACCCACCCTCCATCACCCTAACCCATCCCACCACCATCCTCACCCTTACCCACCCTAACCCACCCTTCCACCATCCTCACTCACCATCCCACCACCCTCACCACACCCTCACCCACCCTAACACACTCTCCCTCCATCATCACTCACCCCCCCCCACACCCTAACCCACCCTCCCACACCCTCACCTTCCATCACCCTCCCACACCCTCACCTCCCATCACCCTCACCCACCCTAAAATTCCCCCCATATAATATTAATGAACCAAACTTCTCTTTTATTACTAGGGTTAGGTTAGGTTAGGTTAGGTTAGGTTAGGTTAGAGGTTGGTCTTAAAGTGACGCATCTGTGTTTGCTTAGGCTAGAAAAATAAGTTTAAAGAATCTCTCTCTCTCTCTCTCTCTCTCTCTCTCTCTCTCTCTCTCTCTTTCTCCCTCTCTCTCTCTCATCCTGTTATCTATACTCCTCTTCCGTCTTTGTGTAGGATAGATCAAAGAATACAAAAAAAGACCTCAAAGACCGCTAAAGAGGGAGAGAGGGTTAATGGATAAAGAGGGGAATTGAAAGAGGGGGAATGAAAGAGGATGAAGTATAAAGCAACATAAGAGCAGAAAGAAAAGAAAGACAGACAGAAAGAGACAGACAGACAGACAGACAGACAGACAGACAGACAGACAGACAGACGGTCTCCCTTGAACCTATTCAAACACTATATTGAGATCAAGTAGCGGGAATAAAGACCTTGGTTACTGCCTGAAGAAGTTGGAGAAAACACTGATTCTTGGCCTCCAGGAGCGAGAGATCATCATCATCATCATCATCATCATCATCATCATCATTATTATTATTATATTACGACTTTGGGGTATTTCTAAAATTTAGTTACTTACAGTATTGTGAAGAACTGGGTCAACACACTACCACCTGCTGCCTAATTGACTTTTAATTCAATTTTTTTTTCTGTGATCGCAACAGTGAAATATTCGACTTGGGAGTAATTGAAGTTAATTGTATAAGTTCATGTCTTTGACGAGAATGAACCCAAAGTGTCGTATGTGATATAGATTGCAGCATTTCTATTCTTGTAGGTGACGAATAATACTCAATTTGTAGCTTCGTTTTTCAGGTTTCAGAGAAGTAGTCAATACCACTTACTATTAAGACTTGCTTTATGCTTCAATTAAATGTTGAATAATCCTTAATTTATACATAAACCACTATTTCATATGATGCTTCATTTCCAAGTTTCAGTTGTGTTGAATACTCCGTAACAGCTAATAATACAAAGTGATCCGAAGCTTCGTTTTCATAGTCGAGTCTCTCAGTGGGTATTAAGGGAGGTGCTCAGGGTAAGAGGGAGGTAACACACACTCAGTCTCTGTGTTTATGTGCTGGGTTCCTCTGCTGGCAAGTCAAGTGATGCAACAGGATATGGGAGCATTATGAGAGCATTATGAGAAAGGTGTTCCTGTTTCTGTGCCGTGAATGTGTCTGAGAGGAGGTTAATTTATTGAATGCGTTTATAAGGATGGCTAGACTGTGTCGAGTATGTGTATAAGGATGGCGAGACTGTGTCGAATACGTGTATAAGGATGGCGAGACTGTGTCGAATACGTGTATAAGGTTGGCGAGACTGTGTCGAATACGTGTATAAGGATGGCGAGACTGTGTCGAATACGTGTATAAGGATGGCGAGACTGTGTCGAATACGTGTATAAGGATGGCGAGACTGTGTCGAATACGTGTATAAGGATGGCGAGACTGTGTCGAATACGTGTATAAGGTTGGCGAGACTGTGTCGAATACGTGTATAAGGATGGCGAGACTGTGTCGAATACATGTATAAGGATGGCGAGACTGTGTCGAATACGTGTATAAGGATGGCGAGACTGTGTCGAATACGTGTATAAGGATGGCGAGACTGTGTCGAATACGTGTATAAGGATGGCGAGACTGTGTCGAATACGTGTATAAGGATGGCGAGACTGTGTCGAATACGTGTATAAGGATGGCGAGACTGTGTCGAATACGTGTATAAGGATGGCGAGACTGTGTCGAATACATTTATGAAAATAGTAACAGTATATTAAATACGAACAGAAAACACGGTGATATTGTCTCAGATGTGTACAGTCGCCTTCACTTATACCTGGTACAGTGTTTTGTGAGATGTTGCACCACTGTGTTTGTTTATCTAGCACCTTTAGTCTGGCTACTATTTTGAGGTTCCTTAGAGCCATTATGGGAGCTTTAACACGATGTAAACAAACACAGAGTTGCCACATCTCACAAAACGCACCAAACACTGTACCAGGTATAAGTGTAGGCGACTGTACATAATATGGAAATACTATATGAAATACGTTCAGTGAAACCTCGATATAACGGAGTTCGCTCTCCATATAATCCGTTAGATGAGGGGTTAAACTTTAAGACCCTCGATATAGCGGACTTTCATCTGCATATAATCCTAGATGGGGAGTTCAAATTTAAGAGACCCTCGATATAGCGGACTTTCATCTCCATATCGTCCGTTAAATAGAGACTACTGTACGTTGAAATGACATTAATATATCAAACACATATATGAAATACATACCAAACATACATGCATAAACTTTATGGACAAATGTATAAACAGACATAGATGAGTACACGAGTAACAAAACAAATATATGAATAATCACAAATAAATATATACACAAACAACGTAATTATTACACCAACAGCAAAATTAAATAATTAAGTCATTAGTCAAGCTCTTAATTCTCCCCATTTTCAATTCATTTATGAACAGGATAGATTTATTAATTTTTCACTTATTCATACACATAATTATTTGCATATAAATCAAGTCTTAATTCCCAGTCGACCTCTTGTGTTCAGTTAAATGTAGTCAGTTCATTTTGTCTACCAGGTCAATCTAATGATCCCCGCCCCCTTCCGTGTGTGTGTGTGTGTGTGTGTGTGTGTGTGTGTGTGACTATGTTTTGTGCTGTTATCATGATGCCGCTGAAGTGTTGGGCAATAACACGATCTATTTTTCCTTTGGTTCGGAGTGTATTCGTAAATAATAATAATAATAATAATAATAATAATAATAATAATAATAATAATAATAATAATAATAATATTAATGTCCGATATATTAATAACAACTCTTAATTATAAAGAACGAGTCGTGTTATGAAGGTGTCACTTTTATCAAATATATCAGCGGAAAATCCCCGACATAAGCTGCCACTGTTGTGTATTACAGAGCTCTACCATCCGCTTCATGTACTTCACGAGTCTATCAATATAATGGGATCTCTCAGAATCTCTCTCAGCCTCTCTGTGGATTCAGGAGAGCCTCTGGCCATCTCTGTGAATGCAGGAGGAGCTCTCAACATCTAGGTAATCACTCTGATAGATCCCCCTGGCGGTGAGCAGCGACCAATTCAGCTGCTAAACGTATCCATTCATTGGCTTGTCAATGGTGGGTGAGGAAACTGGCCTGTCCTGGCCGGTCACTCCTGGCCACACCAAGTAACGACCCTCCCTCAGCCCAGTTGGTCGTACTGGCCACACAATTCGACTCGTCTTGTCGTTCTCGTCGTCTCGTTACGTCGTGTACTACCCATGTTGTTCATTAGTCGTCATAACTATCATCTCATCAAGTACACCTTCCTTTCTTCCTCCTGCTGCTGACGTCATCACCCTCACCATACATACATCAACACCACCATGCCTGCTGACGTCATAACCATCAACACCACCACACCTGTACAACAAATATCTACAGTGTCGGTCCCTTGATTCGTCAATTAACACGAAAATCGAACAGTATCAATGTTTACACTCAGGACACCTCAGTTTATTTGCTCTCTGTCATTCGGATTTGTTTTGTTTTTAAGAAAGTAAGAGGGTAGGTAGGGGGGTAGGGAGATAGGAGGGGTAGAGAGGAAGGTAGGGGATAGGGGGATAGGGAAGGGGTAGGGAGGTAGAGAGCAGGGGTAAGGAGGAACATTTCAAACCAATGTCTGATCTTCCTCTGCTAGGAATCAGAAGCAGAAGGCGATACGTTCAACCCGGGATTCATCTTGGCCCTAATCACACCTTCGTCAGGATTTGTCAACTTGGTTCCTCCATTATTTGGGATTTGTGTCGTATTACTCAGCTCTTCGCTAGCATGTCACGCCCCCCACCTCACCCCTCACCCCCCGACCCACCCTCCACCCACGACCCACACCCCCGACAAACCCACACAAGTATACTAAGGTGCTAGGGTTTGTGTGTCGTTCCTAGGCTAGTGTCTTCTGGGAGGTGATGCTACAGTATGAAGCTAGGATCTGTGCATCGCTCCCTCATCACCACAGCTATACTCCCTCACCACCACAGCTATACTCTCTCACCACCACTGCTCCCTCACCACCACTGCTCCCTCACCACCACTGATTAGATTCGATTTTTAAAAAGAAAATTATTATCTGTTTTCAACGTAAAGTAACATTACATCACAGCACATAATCACATCATACTACATCACATCCCAATACATTACATCACATCATCACATCCCATCACATCCCACCATTATCTCAAATATCACACATCACATCACATCACACCCCATCACACCACATCACACCACACCACACCACATCACATCCCACCAATATCTCAAATATCACACCACATCACATCACATCACACCATCACATCACATCACCACTCAGCTGTATAAACGAACCTTGACACATATATTAAGCTGCCAGGATGGTGGAGACAGTTCTGCTTTAAGTGCTGGCAGAACAGGTAGGCGATAACTCAACCCAGGATCAGGACTATATTTACATTATAATTTACACTAGTAGTTGTAGTGGTTTATCAAGAACTTCCTTTTTTACTCTATGCAACATTAATAATAACATCAATAATAACAATAACGACAATAACATCAATAAAACAATAACAACCCTAATAATAACAACAACATCAACAATAACAATAACAACAATAACAACAACATCAGCAATAACAATAACAAAAATAAAACAACAACACCAGCAATAACTACAACGACAATAACAATAACATCAATAACAACAATAAATACAACAACAATAACAACAACAATAACAATAACAATAAAAAACAAACAAAAACAATAAAAATAACAATAACAACAATAACTACGACAATAACAATAACATCAATAACAACAACACGGCTAAGCCTATTTCTTCTGTACGTTAGACAAGTTATTTATATCTGGAAGAAATGTACTTGATATATAGCGGTGTGGTAAGGTCATTGCGTGTGGTGGTGGTAGGTAGTGGTGGTAGTGGTGATGGTAGTCTCTCTCTCTCTCTCTCTCTCTCTCTCTCTCTCTCTCTCTCTCTCTCTCTTTTATAGCTGGAATGAAGTTATAATTTGTCGGATCCTTTAAAAGTGATGGTAGGTTAATCTTGTATACGGAATAGTACAAAAAATATATAACAAAAATATATACAGACGAAATACAGTGGATATGCGTTTAAATTGTCTCAGAAAGAGGTGAAATTACACAACAAAAGAAAGAAAGAAAGAAAGAAAGAAAGACAGAAAGAAAGAAAGAAAGAAAGAAGAGAGATGGAGAGAGAGAAATAGAGAGCGACAAAAAAATATAAAAAATGTTACAAGCACTGGCGACAGAGTTTCCTCTGGCGGCAAGTGTACCATTTCCCTGAGATAAAGCTGAGAATTAATGGTATTTCCCAGGGGCCACACACACACACACACACACACACACACACACACACACGCGCACGCACACACACACACACACACACACACACACACACACACACACGTTTTATCCAAGGGTACAGTCATTTGCTGCAGACTTCAGCCAGAGAATTCATGAACATTAACAAAGAATTAACTTACCTTCTTTGTTCCCTGCTGTTAACTTTATCTACACCACTACTCACCACACCTCACCACACCTCACCACACCTCACCACACTTCACCACACCTCACCACACTTCACCACACCTCACCACCCCTCACCACACCTCACCACACATGATACACAGGAAACATCATAACTAGGGCAATATGTCAGCTGTTGAGAGATACTGCAATACTAATAGCCTAACTTAACCTAACTTAACCTCACTTAACTTACCTTAACCTAACCTCACTTAACTTACCTTAACCTAACCTAACTTAACCTCACTTAACTTACCTTAACTTAACCTCACTTAACTTACCTTAACCTAACCTAACTTAACCTCACTTAACTTACCTTAACTTAACCTCACTTAACTTACCTTAACCTAACCTAACTTAACCTCACTTAACTTACCTTAACCTAACCTAACTTAACCTCACTTAACTTACCTTAACCTAACCTCACTTAACTTAACCTAACTTAACCTAACTTAACCGAGCTTAACTTAACCTAACTTCCTCTACCACGCTAAAGCATCTCTCGCTCACGTCAACATACATTACGGAAGAGCGAACGATATCCTTCACTCTGAGATAGCGAAAGTTAAGACGAGGGACAGTTATGGTTCACCTCACGATTATAGTGAAACCTCTACATAACGGACTTCTATCTATATAACGGACTTCTCTCTATATAACGGATTTCTCTCTATATAACGGACTTCTCTCTATATAACGGATTTCTCTCTATATAACGGACTTCTCTCTATATAACGGACTTCTATCTATATAACGGACTTCTATCTATATAACGGACTTCTATCTATATAACGGACTTCTCTCTATATAACGGACTTCTCTATATAACGAACTTATCTCTATATAACGGACTTATCTCTCCATATTGTTCGTTAAATGGGGTGTTCATATTTAACAGACCCTCGATATAACGGACTTTCATCTGTTTATAATCCGTTAAAAGAGATTATATTGTAAATGTACTGCGACAGTGTTAAGACCGTAGTAATATACCTGAACGATACGTGTATATCACCTATGTTAGTTATTGGTTGTGTTTATGACATATTGGTAACGAGTACTGAAAAGTTATGTTGCGATTTGAGTCACCGATTCGTGTATTATACAGTATGTCATTATCCGGGCACAGTGGGTGGTGGGTAGGTGGTGGGTGGCAGATGGGTAGTGGATGGTGGGTGGTGGGTGGTGGGTGGTATGTCCGCTCGTGTGTTGTGTTGTGTTATTTGAGATGGTGTAACTCGCTATCGTGGCTATACTATACTTGTGTTAGGTTAGGTTAGGTTAGGTTAGATCTGCCTATTCTCCGTCAACCAGACCCACACAGCTTACACCATGGGTAGACTCAAATGTTTCCGTCATCGTCGAAGAAGAAAGAAAAAATAAAATTATGGTCATGACAAAGTTACGCCTCAACGTTGATGTTTGTATGACCATAACCGTGTTTGTTTCCTTGGGGAGGGGGGAGGGGGAGGGGAGGGGAGGGGGGAAGGAGGGGGGGGAAGGAGGGGGAGGGGAAGGAGGGGAAGAGGGGGAGGGGATGGTGAGAGGGGGAGCGGAGGGGGAGAGGGGGAGGGGAGGGGGAGAGGGGAAGGGAAGAGAAGAGGGAGTGGGAAGGAGAAGTAACAACGAATAAGTATGGGTGTCACTGCTCACTGACTGTAGATTACTTCCCCGACAGTGTCAGAGGAAGTGTCACCACCAGCGAGCTTCCCGGGGACTGTTACAGGAGGTTTACTGCCCGGTCGACAGTATACTCTGGCACTGGATAAGAGGTGTCATTTCCTAGTCGACAGAGTACTTCCCTGGCACTGTCAGAAGGAACGTCAGTGCCCGGCTGACAGGGTAGCTCCCAGGGGGACAACAAAGCCGGCAGCCGGTCGTAAGTCAGGCTCTGGCCCGAGTGTACCACGGAGCCTTATAATGTTCAAGACCCGTGGCCGGCTGTTGTGGTACACTGATGTACACTCTAGTACAATGGGGTACAACTATGGGCACGTTGAATAGTTCCACTTGTAGAGAAATGTCCTGTTTTGTACATAGTTTATACAGCAAGACTAGCATTGTCCCCCCCCCCTCTCTCTCTCTCTCTCTCTCTCTCTCTCTCTCTCTCTCACTACCAACACATCTGCAATATGACCTCATAGAGAAGGGTTGACCTGACCTCTGACCCCTGACAGTAAACTCAGATGGTCGTCAGGAAGGTCTTGGCCTCGTTAGCTAAAGTAAACACAACTTTAAAAACTCCTTACTGACCACCAAGGCAAACAAGTCCCCCAAGGCCTGTGGTGGAGGGTGGGTGATAGTGGGTGATGGTGGGTGATGGTCAGGGTGATGGTCAAGGTGGATGATAGTCTTTTTAAGGCTCGGTCATCTCCCCTCTCCCCTCCCTCCTATCCTCTTTCCTCTTCCCTCTCCTCTCCTTCCCTCTCCCAGAAATGAGCCACCTTTCCCTCCTATCTCAGAGACTGACTACTTCTCATCCACCTCTTTCCGTTCTTTCCCTCTCTCCCCCCTCCCTCCCTCTCCCCCTCCCTCCACCTCTCATAAATACTGGCAATGCTCCTTCTCTCTCCCCGACATTGACCTCCTCCTCCTCCTCCACCATCTCTCTCAGGACAAACCTATTCATCTCGCCTTTCAAGATTAGGACGTCTCAGCATCCTTCCTGAATCTCCCTCAAGAGCCCCCCCCCCCCCATATCCCTCCTCCTTCACCTCCCTTCTCTCACTTCCCCCCCATTATATCCTCTCCCTTCCTTTCTTCCCATCTTCTCCCCCCTCCCCACACCTCAGTCACCTCCAGGGTCACAGCGGCGTGGCTCAGGTAAGGGTAAGTGGCACCTCAGTACACCACACAGTAAAGGTGGTCAGCATAACTCATGAAGGTAATTTGTGATCGTGTGTTGAGTTATGGACGTCGACTTGAACTCCTTGTCACACCAGCCACGACCCCTGACTCCTCAACATCACCCTACCGTCACCCCTGCCTCCCTGCTACCATCACCCGTGTCACACCATCACCACCCCTGCCTCCTCCTCCCTATCAATACCCCTGCCCCCTCTTTACACTACTTCTCCACCCCTACCACCACCCGCCTTACCCCCTCAGTCCCCCGAGGAACGAAATACTGACTAAAGTTGTTAACCAAATGAGGACCACAAGTGTTCCAAGACTGCAAGGTGTGCAGGTTTGGAGCTGATACACTGCCTGGCACGTTTGGGAAGGTGTTAGGAAATTATAATAGATTTATTTACTGCTGAGAGAAAATGATGTTGAGAATGTGTACAGGTGTATATAAGAATGTTTACAGGTATATATAAGAACGTACTGTATCATAAAAAATAAAGAAAATAAGCTGAAGACTCACGCAAGAGGCAATAAGCGATACTTAACAAGAATGAATAAATACGTCACGAGAAACCATTAGGAATTAAATAAATGTGAAAGAAAAATGGAAGCGAAACATGACTGATGAATTAGGAAGAAGGAGAGAAAGTAATTAATTATGGAGACTAAATGGGTTGATAACATTAATGAAGATGTAAGAATAACGAAATGATTTATATATATAGTGGTGTTAACCCTTTGAGGAGGAAGATTTAACCCTTTGAGGGGGAGGATTTAACTCTTTCAGGAGGAAGATTTAACCCTTTAAGGAGGAAGATTTAACCCTTTGAGGAGGAAGATTTAACCCTTTGAGGAGGAAGATTTAACCCTTTGAGGAGGAAGATTTAACCCTTTGAGGAGGAAGATTTAACCCTTTGAGGAGGAAGATTTAACCCTTTGAGGAGGAAGATTTAACCCTTTGAGGAGGAAGATTTAACCCTTTGAGGATGATGATTTAACCCTTTAAGGGAGAGATTTAACCCTTTGAGGAGGAGGATTTAACCCTTTAAGCAATACTTCTTTCAATCAAGGTTTTCTTTCTACTTCTTCAATCATTTTTCTTCCTCCCAAGTATTTCTTTCGTGTCCTTTTTTTCAATTTTTTCATTATCTTTCTTTTCTTATCCAGAGGCAAGATTTAGTTTTCTTTATTCTGAGTCAAGATTCAGATATATTTTACCCTTTATTTTTTTGAACCAAGAAGACCTTAACTCTCTCTCTCTCTCTCTCTCTCTCTCTCTCTCTCTCTCTCTCTCTCTCTCTGTTTCCTTCTGAGAGATAAGAACCACGACACCCCAAGAGTATTGATTAACTCAGTGCAGACCAGAGCTTGAGACTCTTAAAGTCCTCTCATCCTTAAAGTCATCTCAGCCTCTTAAATTCATCTCAGCCTCATCCTTAAAGCCATCTCAGCCTCTTCCTTAAAGTCATCTCAGCCTCTTCCTTAAAGTCATCTCAGCCTCTTCCCTAAAGTCATCTCAGCCTCTTCCTCAAAGTCATCTCAGCCTCTTCCTTAAAGTCATCTCAGCCTCTTAAAGTCACTTCAGCCTCTTCCTTAAAGTCATCTCAGCCTCTTCCTTAAAGTCACTTCAGCCTCTTCCTCATCTCGTTCTTCCTCCATTCCAGATGACCTGTTCTGTTGGCGTCAAGGAATGGTACCTTTGAACAGGTAGTGGACAGGTGCGACTGGCGTAATTAGCGCTCGTGAATTAGGCAGGTGACAGGTCTTGTATCATGCACGAGGAGAGTGTGAGGGGGTTGGGAGTGAGTGAGTGAGTGAGTGAGTGAGTGAGTGAGTGAGTTCTCATCAGTTAAGCATTACAGATATAAATAATTTGCTGTTCATTTTACACACACACACACACACACACAAACACAAACACACACACACACACACACACCTCCCTGATAGTATGTATGGTACCGTAACGGGAGTATATAAAAAAAAACACCTATATTCCAATGAGTTATAAGGTTAAATTTCCCAGGTTATTGGACCAGGAATACAGTTTGTTTATATCAAATGGCCAATTCTTGTCTCCTACACAGCTGCGAGGAAGTTAAGATCGTGTTTATTGCTGTAGCACATTATGGGGGGGCCTTGCTCATACCTACTTGAATTCTAATGAGTCTTTCCTTGATATAATTAGCAGTGTTTCTCTTGGTATTTTACTTAAGAGTCTCTAAGGCTCTTTTGTTATTTACTTTTTTTATTTATTTGCTTCTATT
>CAUDMG010001463.1:232500-255000 GCA_958450375.1 Homarus gammarus
TCCAAGGCCTGTGGGTTCACCTGCCCACGGTTTAACATTCGCCCCGGGGCTTCTCTCCCACCGCCACCCCTTCAGGTAACTCAATTAGTGTGGTCAGTCCCAGGTGGCTCAGGTAAACACAGCCTAGGAAACCAGAGCCCCAGGCAAGTATCCCCAGGTAAGTATCCCCATGTGTACACCTCTACCACTGTGTACACCTCTATCACTGTGTACACCTTCACCACTGTGTACACCTCCACCTCTGTGTACACCCCCACTACTGTGTACACCTCCACTACTGTGTACACCCCCGCTACTGTGTACACCTCCACCACTGTGTACACCACCACTGTGTACACCTCCACCACTGTGTACACCACCACAACTGTGTACACCTTCACCTCTGTGTACACCTTCACCTCTGTGTACACCTCCACTACTGTGTACACCTCCACCTCTGTGTACACCCCCACTACTGTGTACACCTCCATGTACACCTCCACCACTGTGTACACCACCACCACTGTGTACACCTCCACCACTGTGTACACCACCACCACTGTGTACACCCCCACTACTGTGTACACCTTCACCTCTGTGTACACCCCCACTACTGTGTACACCTTCACCTCTGTGTACACCACCACCACTGTGTACACCTTCACCTCTGTGTACACCTCCACCACTGTGTACACCTTCACCTCTGTGTACACCCCCACTACTGTGTACACCTTCACCTCTGTGTACACTTCCACTACTGTGTACACCTTAACCTCTGTGTACACCCCCACCACTGTGTACACCACCACCACTGTGTACACATCCACTACTGTGTACACCTCCACCACTGTGTACACCACCACCACTGTGTACACCTTCACCTCTGTGTACACCTCCACTACTGTGTACACCTTCACCTCTGTGTACACCCCCACTACAGTGTACACCTTCACCTCTGTGTACACCCCCACTACAGTGTACATCACCATAGTGTCTCCACATAACTCATCAAGCTGCCACGCCCATCAGCTCTGTACCTGAGCCATTAATCAACATGAGATCAAACTACGGGGATCGAACCGGGGTCCCGTAACACTGCAGTGGCGCTTACAGACCCAGACAGGTCTAACGTGATGTGGTGCCTGATGGTAATTATGAACACCTATCATGTTAGTTATATCATACTTTATCTGAAGTATCATCCACTAGTATTAAAAAATAATTCTGCCCTGACACTGACTGACATCTGTCCTGACACCCAAGTGATGCCCTGACACTGACTGACATCTGTCCTGACACCCGAGTGATGCTCTGACACTGACTGACACCCGTTTTGACACCAAATTGATGCCCTGAAACTGACTGACATCTGTCCTGACACCAATTTGATGCCCTGACACTGACTGACACCCGTTTTGACACCAAATTGATGCCCTGAAACTGACTGACATCTGTCCTGACACCAAAGTGATGCCCTAACACTGACTGACATCTGTCCTGACACCAATTTGATGCCCTGACACTGACTGACACAGGTGCTCACCGAAGTGATGCCCTGACACTGACTGATACGGTACCCAATTCTCTCTCTCACACACACACACACACACACACACACACACACACACACACACGTTCATTGCAGGTTATAAAGTGGATATTGTCAGCAAAAATCTGTCACACGAACAGGATGTCTCATTGATGTTTATTCCTGGTCACTAAACTCACAGCCTTAAAAATGGAGAGAAAAATCACGCTGAAACTCTCCTGTGTGTGTGTGTGTGTGAGTGTGTGAGTGAAAGAAGATGTAATTTAACTATTTTTTGCACTTAATAGCACATTCACTCTAGCTAGTTTTAATATGTAATAGGATATCTATTTTACCTATAGTTTAATCACATAACAGGTAAGTAATTAAGATACATCTAACATTTACTCGTACAGGTATGATCTAGGTAAAGAACGTATAGTTTTACAGGGATATTTAAATCGTTCAAATGGAAAACTTTTGTATCTAATTTTTTTAAACCACGGGAATTTTTTTTTATTTAGCATTGCAGTAGTTGGGGTCTTTGGGGGACTTTACATTGAAATATAAAAGAGAGAATGTGGAAAGTGTGGGATTTTTTTTAAGGGGGATTTCTATACATACGTCCCCTAGTGCATCAAGTGAAAGGAAAATCCCCACAAATCATCACCGAGAAAAATATGTAATCCCAGTATATAAATAAAGGATTAAAGGGGATTTAAAGGATTAGTTTATAAAGACTCTATACATAAGTTTTTTTTAATAGGATAATATAGGCTTTGTGACGACGATAAGGGCGTCTTAGAGCTGGCTTAAGAGATTATATACTTATGGACAGATACAAGGATTAAAAACTTTGATAATATTTTAAGAATTAATTGTATCCAATATGAGTTGGGGGGAGGATTCGTGTGAGGGTAATAAAGACATAAGTGACATGTAGATACACACATAAAATATACATAGTAACACGTATACATACACATAAAGTACACACACCACTACAACACACCAACACACCTCAACACACCACCAGCACAACACACCAACCCACCTCACACCAACCCACAACACACCAACCCACCTCACACCAACCCACAACACACCAACCCACCTCACACAACACAACACACCAACCCACCTTAACACACCAACCCACCTCACACCAACCCACCTCACACCAACCCACCTCACACAACACAACACACCAACCCACCTCACACAACACAACACACCAACCCACCTCACACCAACCCACCTCACACAACACAACACACCAACCCACCTCACACCAACCCACCTCACACAACACAACACACCAACCCACCTCACACAACACAACACACCAACCCACCTCACACCAACCCACCTTAACACACCAACCCACCTCACACAACACAACACACCAACCCACCTTAACACACCAACCCACCTCACACCAACCCACCTCACACCAACCCACCTCACACAACACAACACACCAACCCACCTCACACAACACAACACACCAACCCACCTCACACCAACCCACCTCACACAACACAACACACCAACCCACCTCACACCAACCCACCTCACATCAACCCACCTCACACAACACAACACCGGATGCAGGATTTAGCTGTCAGGAACAAGTATTATCCGCAACAAATCTATGTAAATTCTCCCAACTTGAAACACTGAGCTTAAAATTCCTACCACGGAAATAATATGTAACGTCAGAGAGAATCACAAACTAAAGAGGCTTATGTGTTTATTTGTAGTGAAACTGATATGGAAGATGTAGGTGTTGGTTGGGTTGGGTTGGGTTGGGTTGGGTTGGTGTTGGTTGGGTTGGGTTGTTGGTTGGGTTGGGTTGGGTTGGGTTGGGTTGGTGTTGGTTGGGTTGGGTTGGGTTGGTGTTGGTTTGGTGTTGGTTGGGTTGGGTTGAGTTGGGTTGGGTTGGGTTGGTTGGGTTGGGTTGGGTTGGTGTTGGGTTGGGTTGGGTTGGGTTGAGTTGGGTTGGGTTGGTGTTGGTGTTGGTTTGGTTGGTTGGGTTGGGTTGGGTTGGGTTGGGTTGGGTTGGGTTGGTTGGTGTTGGTTGGGTTGAGTTGGGTTGTGTTGGTTGGGTTGGGTTTGGTTGGGTTGGTGTTGGTTGGGTTGGGTTGGGTTGGTGTTGGTTGGGTTGGTGTTGGTGTTGGTTTGGTGTTGGTTGGGTTGGGTTGGGTTGGGTTGGGTTGTTGGTTCACGCAATACCTCACCCATATATACTTATTTATCTTTAGTTGACAATATATTAGTTACGATAAATTGAAAAAAAATTAATTAATTTTAACCGGGTTGTCTCCCCCTTTATCCTCCCTCATCTCCCCCACTGCTCCCCCAAACCCTCCCTCATCTCCCCCAAACCCTCCCTCATCTCCCTCACTGCTCCCCCGTCACCCATCATGTCCTGGACCACTGCCAGACCTCAGACTCCTCAAAATGTTAGTTGTTTCATAATGTCGTATTACTGATACATAATCTGTCTTAGTATGCATTATTTGGGGTAAAAATAAGTGTATATTAAATGCGTCCTCCAAAAGCGTAAATTTGATACCAGAGTTTAACAGTTAATTAATGTGTAAGGACGAAATCCGACAGGTTTGCAACAGCCAATCAGCTGTAACTCTTGAGGAGGGGGCGAGGCATCTCTTCTCAGCTGGGAAAAAAACGCACTATAGTATAAATGGTACTACACACCCAATACCTAGGCAGCCCAAATACGAGGCGGTTATACGGCCATGTTTTGTATTCCTCCGCCGGCCTTAGTAGAGGATGCTGGTCTAGGAATATTGTCTATTGCCTGGCGGAAAGGATCAGGGGTGGTGATGGACTTCGTGTGGTCTCGTAGCTTTTTGAGAACCATTTATTGTTGTTCTCGTTGTCTGGTGGGAGTTTTTATGGTAGTTCTTGGTCAAATAGTTCTACTTTTTGTGCAAGGGTGTGTGTTTGTGTGTGTGGGTAGCTGTGTGTGTGGGGGTCGCTGTGTGTGGGGGTCGCTGTGTGTGTGTGTGTCGCTGTGTGTGGGGGTCGCTGTGTGTGTGGGTCGCTGTGTGTGTGTGGGTCGCTGTGTGTGGGGGTCGCTGTGTGTGTGGGTCGCTGTGTGTGTGGGTCGCTGTGTGTGGGGGTCGCTGTGTGTGGGGGTCGCTGTGTGTGTGAGTCGCTGTGTGTGTGGGTCGCTGTGTGTGGGGGTCGCTGTGTGTGGGGGTCGCTGTGTGTGTGGGTCGCTGTGTGTGTGAGTCGCTGTGTGTGTGGGTCGCTGTGTGTGGGGTCGCTGTGTGTGTGGGTCGCTTGTGTGTGGGTCGCTGTGTGTGTGGGTCGCTGTGCGTGTGTGTGTTTGTGTGTGTGGGTAGCTGTGTGTGTGTGTTTGTGTGTGTGGGTCGCTGTGTGTGTGGGTCGCTGTGTGTGTGTGGGTCGCTGTGTGTGTGTGGGTCGCTGTGTGTGTGAGTCGCTGTGTGTGTGGGTCGCTGTGTGTGGGGGTCGCTGTGTGTGTGGGTCGCTGTGTGTGTGTGGGTCGCTGTGTGTGTGGGTCGCTGTGTGTGTGGGTCGCTTGTGTGTGGGTCGCTGTGTGTGTGGGTCGCTGTGTGTGGGGGTCGCTGTGTGTGGGGGTCGCTGTGTGTGGGGGTCGCTGTGTGTGTGGGTCGCTGTGTGTGGGGGTCGCTGTGTGTGTGTGGGTCGCTGTGTGTGTGTGGGTCGCTGTGTGTGTGGGTCGCTGTGTGTGGGGGTCGCTGTGTGTGGGGGTCGCTGTGTGTGGGGGTCGCTGTGTGTGTGGGTCGCTGTGTGTGGGGGTCGCTGTGTGTGGGGGTCGCTGTGTGTGTGGGTCGCTGTGTGTGTGGGTCGCTGTGTGTGTGGGTCGCTGTGTGTGGGGGTCGCTGTGTGTGGGGGTCGCTGTGTGTGGGGGTCGCTGTGTGTGTGGGTCGCTGTGTGTGGGGGTCGCTGTGTGTGGAGGTCGCTGTGTGTGTGGGTCGCTGTGTGTGTGGGTCGCTGTGTGTGGGGGTCGCTGTGTGTGTGTGGGTCGCTGTGTGTGTGGGTCGCTGTGTGTGGGGGTCGCTGTGTGTGTGTGTGTCGCTGTGTGTGGGGGTCGCTGTGTGTGTGTGGGTCGCTGTGTGTGTGTGGGTCGCTGTGTGTGTGGGTCGCTGTGTGTGTGGGTCGCTTGTGTGTGGGTCGCTGTGTGTGTGGGTCGCTGTGCGTGGGGGTCGCTTGTGTGTGGGTAGCTGTGTGTGTGGGTCGCTGTGTGTGTCTGTGTCTTGTATATTTGTGTCTTGTTGAACTTAACACTGCATGAGACACCAAGGAGGGAGGGATAACATCAGCTCCAGGTAAAACACTTGACCGAGTTAATGTTTTTCTGATGTCTTTATAAACTTCCATTAAATCTCCTCTTGTCGGTCTGTAGTACAAGCTGGATAAGTGTGAAGGTGTCATATCCTATCCTATCCTATCCTACTATCCTATCCTATCCTGAGGAGCGTGCAGATGTCCTATATTATTATCCTTACACTATTTCCTCCTCTACCTTCACTATTAACCTTAGATAATTATTAATATTTGAATTAAGAATATTGGTTTAATTACTATAAGAGACGTCATTACAAGCAGGTGAGGTAATTAGCCAGTGTCATCTACAATACTTAGTTAATGAGGCTCTACCCTACCTCCACCCTCCCTCCCACACATCACCCTACCTCCACCCTCCCTCTCACACACCACCCTAACTCCACCCTCCCTCCCACCCTACCACCCACACACTCCACCCTCCCTCCCACACACTCCACCCACCCTACCGCCCACACACTCCTCCCTCCCTCCCACACACTCCACCCACCCTACCGCCCACACACTCCTCCCTCCCTCCCACACACTCCTCCCTCCCTCCCACACACACATCATTCCATCCCTTCCTACATTGATCTTCCTTACCCCTTTCTTCCCTTCCACATTTCTCCTAATTTTTCTTCTTCTTCTCTCTCTCCTCCTCCTCTTTCTCATTCTCTTTATTTCTTTCTTCCTGTCCGCTGCGTAATTGTTGGTTTCCTCTTCTCCTCTTCCCTTCCGCTTTCCTCAACGTCTTCCTCTCCTTAGTCCCCTAGTCTTCTTTCCTTCCTCTCTCTCTCTCTCTCTCTCTCGCAGTTATTCTCCTTCTCTGTATATATTTCCCTTTCCTCCCTCTTCATTCCTCACCTCTGCCTCTTCTTATCCCTCTTCTTCTTCTTCCCTCCTCCCTCTACGCCTCCAGCTTCATCCCTCTTCCTCCTCCTCCTCCTCCTCCTTCTTCCTCCTTCTTCTTCCTCCTCCTCCTCCCCGGGTCAATTTAGTTTATAACACACACCGCCACACCAAACACCTTATCTCCTCGATGATTGGTCAGAGAGGTGGTGGGCGGAGGTGGTGGGCGGAGGTGGTGGGTGGATGTGGTGGGTGGGGGTGGAGGTGGTGGGCGGAGGTGGTGGGTGGAGGTACACCATATCTCCTTAGTAAACAACAAGAAGAGTCAAGTGTTTTTTTATGCTTCAAGTGTGTACCAGAAGGGAGGGGGGGGGGGGTGTACATTTCATGACTCACGTGTTTAAAAGACATTAATTTTTATGGTTCATGTACGTGAGACAACAGTATACTTCTTCATCCGTCACATGTCACCCATCACCTGCCACCAATTTTAGTCACCCATCACCATCATTATCACCCATCACCATCACCCATCATCCATCACCGTCACCCATCACCAACACCTACCACCATTATCCATCACCCATCACCATCACCATCATCCATCACCCGTCATCCATCACCATCATCCATCACCCGTCATCCACCACCATCATCCATCACCCGTCATCCATCACCATCACCCATCACCGTCACCTAACACCATCATCCATCACCTGTCACCCCATCACGTGTCACCCGTTACCATCACCCACCACCATCACCCATCACACTATACCCACCCAGGAGAAAAAATTAAACACCAAATGAAACCAAAAAAAAAAAAAAATATTAATAAAACAGTAATTATAAATATATGTTAATGACTCAATTAAGGTCTTTTAAATTAAGAATATTCCGTAAAGGCTTAATTATGTTCCTGTGTGAGTCTTAAAGTCTTTTTTACTCCCGCTTGACAGGAGTAAATAATGAGTCTTGTACACTTACCTCCTCTTCCTCCTCTTATTACTCCTTCTGTTCTTCCTATTACTCCTCCTCCTCTTCCCCTTTCTTCCTATTACTCCTTCTTCTCCTCCTATTACTCCTTCTGTTCCTTCTATTACTCCTCCTCCTCTTCCCCTTTCTTCCTATTACTCCTTCTTCTCTTCCTATTTCTCCTCCTCCTTCTATTACTCCTCCTCCTCTTCCCCCCCTCTTCCTATTACTCCTTCTGCTCCTCCTATTTCTCCTCCTCCTTCTATTACTCCTTCTCCTCCTCTCCTCTTCCTCCTTCAACTACTCCTCCTCCTCTTATCACTACTCCTAACCTAACCTAACCCACCAAATCATGACACTCTTACACCAGTCTGTAACACGGATTTAATTCTGTTTGAGTCTCGTGTTTGATGTGACTAGAAAAAGTTCACTCATCTTTTATCAGTGTTTAGTATTAGCAATGTTCTGTCTCGTTGTTTGTTTTATTATGCTTAAAGTTTATTATAATTATCATGAAGTAAAACTATATTCATAACCCTTTATGTACGATAGTTAAACCCTTTATGTACGATAGTGTAACCCTTTATGTACGATAGTTTAACCCTTTATGTACGATAGCTTAACCCTTTATATACGATAGTTTAACCCTTTATGTACGATAGTTTAACCCTTTATATACGATAGTTTAACCCTTTATGTACGATAGTTTAACCCTTTATATACGATAGTTTAACCCTTTATGTACGATAGTTTAACCCTTTATATACGATAGTTTAACCCTTTATGTACGATAGTTTAACCCTTTATGTACGACAGTTTAACCCTTTATATACGATAGTTTAACCCTTTATGTACGATAGTTTAACCCTTTATATACGATAGTTTAACCCTGTGTACGTTATCTTAGTTCTTTATTAATGAGGGGAGGGGATGGGGGGAGGGGAAAGGAGAAGAGAGGGGAGAAGGTGGGGAGGGGGAGAAGGGATGGAATGGGAGGGGAGAGGAAGGTGGGGAGGGGGAGAAGGGATGGAGGGGAGAGGAAGGTGGGGAGGGGGGAGAAGGGGAGAGAATTTTGCCTACATTAAGAGGGTTGTGTTTCTGTACTTGTCAGGCATTAGTTAGTGTTAATGTGTGCAGAGTATTATGAGCCTCTCTGACCATCACGCATACTAATACCTTCCTGCATAATGAAGAGGAGGAGTAGGAAGAAGAAGAGGAGGAGTAGGAAGAAGAGGAGGAGGAAGAAAAGGAGGAGGTGGAATAGGAAAGAAAGAAGAGACTATACCAACACAGAAAGAGACAGAGAGACATTACCCACACACACACATTTACCTTCCCTTTCTTCCTTCCTTCCCCCCCTCCCCCCTTTCTCTCCCCCTTCTTCTTCCTCCTGCTTTTCTTCTTTTTACTTCATCCACGACCCCCCCCTTCTCTTACCTAACCCCAGAAAACATCATTTCCCTCCTTCCCTCTTTCCTCTTCTCTCCCTCCTTCCTCCTCTTTTCTCCCTCCTTCCTCCTCCTCTCTCTCTCCTGCCTCCTCCTCTCTCCCCCCTTCCTCCTCCTCTCTCCCTCCTCGTCTCTCCCCCCTTCCTCCTCTCTCTCCCCCCTCCTCGTCTCTCCCTACCGCCTCTTTCTCCTCCTCCAGTAAAACACTTGAGGGGCCAATATTCATCAGCCACGTCAAGGTATAACTCCACTCAAGGCTCCCAGTTTAAGTTAATATCAGCCATTAGCCTTTAAGCCAATCACCTGTAAGGGTTCAAGAGGTGGTCGACACAGGTTGTATTTACATCTGCTGCTATTGTATATGGTAATGGTATACACGGTGACTGGGCTAGAAGGAGCTGCGAGTGTATACAGTATTCATAAGATAAGGTGTATTTTTGACCATGTGTATATATCTGGGGGAGTGTATGATGCTATCCAGGTCGAGTATAATGGTGTATTTTTGACCAGGTGTATTTTTTGAGTGTATGATGTTACCCACGTAGAGTATAGTGGTGTATTTTTAAGTGTATTATCCAGTTTAGGTCAATTATACCAAGTTAAGTATAACGGTGTATTGTAGTATATTTTGGAGACGATATAAACTAAACCTGAGTAAAATTAATCAGTAGCCTACTAGTTCAGGGTTATATAGATCACTGGATGTTGTTACAGTAAATATGGGTTACAAGGTTGGTTCCTCTTGGTGTTGACTCATGTCTCCAGCACACCAGAACTGTGTAGGTGGTGGCGGTGATGGTGGTGATGGTGGTGGTGGTGGTGGTGGTGGTGATGGTGGTGGTGGTGGTGGTGGTGGTGGTGGTGGTGATGGTGGTGGTGGTGATGATGGTGGTGGTGGTGGTGGTGGTGGTGGTGGTGATGATGATGGTGAAGGCAGTGATGATAGTGATGGAGATGATCACGTCATTAGTGGTGATAGTTGTAGTAGTGATGAGAGTTAACGATGAGTGACAAACACACTCTATCATCACTACTGAATATATTAACCTCATCACCACCCTGACCCCGTGTGTCTTGTCAATAATTAATCCATCTCCATCACCTTATATAATTAGGTTCCTTCCAAATTATATATTGATCCATTTAACTCATTATGGATCATTAGTCTCGGTAGATTAATTATTGTGGTCAAATCCGTCATTATTAATTACATGAACAAAACATGGCGGAATTTTTAACTATTAATGTTAAGGTTTAAACTCACCTCCCAGGTAGTGGCACAGGTGGAGGTAGAGTTAGAGGTAGAGGTAGAGGTAGAGGTAGAGGTACAGCTACATGTGGAGGTAGAGGTAGAAGTACAGGTACAGGTGGAGGTAGAGGTAGAGGTACAGGTAAAGGTAGAGGCAGGTGTCATTCTCGGTGACTGATTTGTTTACATGAGGTACATTGCGCCAATTGGACGTAAATACAAGCCCAGTGATTGGTCAGAAGGTCCCCTGCTGTCACCCTCCCAAGCTGTCACTCACCCATGCTGTCACTCACCCATGCTGTCACTCATCCAAGCTGTCACCCTCCTACGCAGTCATCCACCCCCCCCCCCCCACTAACACCCTCACTACAGGGACGCCACCCGATTTTACTCAGCTCAGAGGGGACCCCGCTCACAAGGGCGTTAACAGACTATCTCCCAATAATATCCTAACCTAACCTAACCAAACCTAACCTAACCAAACCTAACCAAACCTAACCTAACCAAACCAAACCTAACCTAACCAACCAAACCAAACCTGTATAGTGATAATAAGAGGATAGCAGTCTAGTGGCCCCGTGTGTGTGAAGGTTGTAGGAAGCCAGGATGATAGTTCTGAGTATCGGCCAAGACATTAGTGGCAGATGAGAGACAGAAAGACCGCCATTACCACAAAGCGAAATCGTAAGGACCTGAGCTGTTCTCGTTGGATAAGATATCAAGCGAAAGTATTTGGATGAGAATGTTTCTATTCCGGGTACATCGGGTTAGGTTAGGTTAGGTTCTATACTATGTTTCTATAAGCGTGTGGAGTATTATTGTTGACATTAACTGATTAGTAACCATGATGGAGTAAGTCAACAAAGAAAACGGTAGAGGGTAAACTTAATTAAAAAAAGCTGAGATGACGCGTACTGGACGGAATACTTTCTTCATCACATTAAACTATCATAAAAAAATACATGACATCACCTTTATATAATACTGAATGAGGTCACATAACTTCTGGATTCAATAACACGACACAATAGTCTTCTGTGAGTTGATCAATTGCAGGAAACTTCAAAGTGCTGAACATATCATTGAAGTTTGTGAATGTTTGTTTGTGTATTAAAGAGATCAGTCGAAATTGGCTGTAAGCTCAAATTACCGTGACATTGAAGGCTTAAGTCATTACTGTATGAACGGAGAGAAGTGACAGTAACTAAAAGACGGTCACTGACGTATGAACAGTGTAGGAGACAGGAGACAGTACTGCGGAACACCATTAACAGTATAGGAGACAGAAGACAGTACTGCGGAACATCATGAAACAGTGCAGGAGACAGGAGACAGTACTGCGGAACACCATTAACAGTGTAGGAGACGAGAGATGTATTGGATTTATCGACGAGGAGTTGAATTTTTTTAAGCCCGGATTATGTGGACAGACGGCAGCTGATGATCAAAGGCTCGGGAAGATGAAGGAGGAGGAGGAGGAGACGCCGTAAGAGTAAACATGACACACCAACAGTCAAGCGGAAATGAGTGGGATAAGAACTTGTGTTTAAGGGGGAGGTAATATCTCGCCCTTGAGTGAGTGGGAGGTGGCAGAGGAGGTAATAACTCGCCCTTGAGTGAGTGGGAGGTGGCAGAGGAGGTAATAACTCGTCCTTGGGTGAGTGGGAGGGATGGTGAAGGATGACTAATAATGCTTTAGATCAAGTTGTAATTGAGGTTGAGAGTGTTATAATAATCAGTTATAGGAGGTTGTATGTATATGAGGAGGAGGAAGAGGGTGGAGAGGAAGGAGGATGTAAGAGGCGTTTGAAAATGTTTTTGACAATGAATATATTCTTCTGTTTATGTCATTCTAATTAAACAAACATCATAACATCATTCTACCCACAGGCAGTGCCAATGGTATTCACCCACGTCTCATTCTACCCACGTCTCATTCTATCCACGTCTAATTCTACCCACGTCTCATTCTATCCACGTCTAATTCTACCCACGTCTCATTCCAGTCACCACTTAGTCATTCCACCCTCAAAATAATTCCCTCCTCCCCTCCCGGGCCACATCACCCATATCGCGTCATGCCACCACTCAGGGCGGCTCCCGGGTCAGCACTTACCTTGTCATCACTCTCGCCTCCCAGTGCCAAAAAAAAAAAAAACAATTCAAAAAAGTGTTAAAAAAAAAAAAAGAGATGAAAAAAGACGAGAAAAGAAAAAGGGTTCGTCAACAAAGGCACCGAACTGTTTTATCGACTTTGCAGAATTCAGGCGAGGATCAAATACGAACCACGTCAACTGTTTTTTCAATGGAAATTTGAACAGCGTGAAGAAAGACGATAATACACACTTGCCTTCCTCGAGTCACAAGATGGAGATAAACAAAAAAGAAACAATACAATTTTCAGTATTTTAGTAATCATGAGTTGTCGAGGATGAGTCCAGAAAACAATATATGAAAAAAAAATAAAGTTTACGAATAGTTTGGTTGAAAAATGAGGAGTTTTAGTTTAGTAAATATTTGTTTGGTGCATTAGCAAGTTTTGAGTTTCTGTTTTCATCTGAGTGTTGAAGCTCTGATGAAAACTGGGATTTATTTTCCGTGAGTCCTATGCATCGTACAGGAGTATTTTACCTACAGTAGTTACAGCTATTATATGTATTCCATATATACTAAAAATAAGAGCAATTAATACTTTTTAATTAATTTTCAACATTGGGAATATAATAACATTATAAAACTGAAAATATTTATAAAAAAGATAAAAAAGATGAAAACTCCTTGATATTATTCGTGTTAAAATGTGGAAATGTGTGAATCATACAAACGCAGATGAGGAAAGAATACGTGTGTGATGCTGAGTGCTGGACAGGTAAGGTGGTGAAATAAATTACTTTCCTGTTGATATATTGAGCAAGTGACATGAAATTTTAATAGAGTTTCAGTCATTCAAAAATATTACAAAACGTGGATAAAAATTGGTAAAAAATAATAAAAAATTTGAGAAACCACTACAGATGACGGATGATTTTGTGAGTTAAAGAAAGGTTAGGTTAGGTTAGGTTGCTTCAAATGAACATTACATAAGTTCAAATTACGTTACTGAAAGTTAGATTAAGTAAAGCTACATTAATTTTAGTTAGTTTCTGCCACCCTAAATTAATTTGAATTACATAGGTTTACAAAGTCTTGGTTAGGTTAGAAACTCCCAGCCAATGAGACGTTAGGATTTAGAGTCGTAACCACTGTGATGACCAATGAAGTAACTCCATTATATACTTCTGGCTGTGAGGTGGTAATAATTCCACAATATCAGAAGACAACAAGACAGTGTACAACCTATAACACACACACACACACGCACACACACACACACACGCACGCACACACACACACACACACACACACACACACACACACACGCACACACACACACACACACACGCACACACACACACACACGCACGCACACACACACACACACACACGCACACACACACACACACACACACACACACACACGCGCACACACACACACACACACACACACACACACACACACGCCAATAAATCTCTTCGCCGCCCGAGGAGAGATTGAATTTCATTACTGAATCGAAAACACAACATACAACCCTTACCTCAACACACAACACTTACCACAACACAACCCTTACCACAACACACAACACAACATCATCCTCAGAGGGTTAAATACTTACTCATCTCATTATAGAAATTTTACAACTAAAGAGAGAAAAAAATAATTGTAATAAAGAAGAAAATAATAGTATGATATAATATGATAATCACCTTTGTTGTGTTACTTAAGTGATGTGTGAAGGAGAGACACACACCATGAGAGCTGTATGGAGTAGTTGATAGGGGGAATAACATGCTATACAGTGTGGCGAACAAATTGGAAATAAACTGGGGAAATAGTTTTGCCAGCTGATAAACTACTGTCCCTCTCTGGCAGCCGAACGAGGGACATTAATCCCCAAAAGTGACCCGTAATGTTACCTGACGTGTGTGTGTGTGTGTGTGTGTGTGTGTGTGTACAACCTATAACAGCTCTACACACACACACACACACACACACTAACCTTCATCCCTGGGCCATAACGACTTAACTAACAATGGTAATTATTTAAACTATGGTAAAAATATTATGGGGAAACTCCGAGGCCGGGACTAAGCCTTCTGTTGTTCACTGCTTCTGTTGTTCAATGTTTGTGTTGTTCAATGTTTGTGTTGTTCACCATTGTGTTGTTCAATATCTCTTTTCACTTTTACACAAAGGCTTAAAATTAAAAAGTAAAAACTCGGACTAACTTTCCACTTTCACTGACAGGACTGACAGCCAGACTCTTGTGAATGATATATGACCCCTTTCCCTCTGACAGCCAGACTGACAGACAGAGACACACAGGCAGACTGACAGACACATAGACGAACGGACAGGCAGAGTGACAGACAGGTGTTATGGATGATAACGAGAGACGAGGATAGGGGGAGAAGAGGAGGAGGAGGAGGAAGAAGAAGAGGGAAGAAAATAACGAGGGAAGAAGATGACGAGAGGAAGAGGGAGGAAGAAGAAAAAGGAGAAAGAGGAAGAGGGAAGAAGATAAAGAGGAGAAGGATTAAGAGGAGGAAGAAGAAGAGAAAGACGAGAGAAGGAGGAGGAATAAGAGAAAGAGAGGAGAAGGAGTGTTGAAGTTAAGAAAAAATAAAATGACAGACTGAATTGGTTACTTGACACAGTTAGTGACATAATGTACAATAACTCACTCTCTCTCTCTCTCTCTCTCTCTATTCCCTCTTTCCACACTCTCCCTTCCTTCCCTTTCCCTTCCTCCCTTTCCTATCCTTTCCTTCCCCTCTCCCTCTCAGCTCCATTCAGACGAAAGACAAACACAAAAGACCTCAGTTCTAAACGGTAGTTAGCGTAGAGATAAAGGCCCTCAACAACCCCTCCTTCCCCCACCCCTACACCTCTCCCCCTCCCCCCCACCCCTACACCTCCCCCCTCACCCCTACACCTCCCCCTCCTCCCTACAGTTTTGTTTGTTTTTGCAGCTAAATGAACTTCAGTGGAGAAAAGTAGTAATGAGTGTAACCATCCAGGCATTATCCTTCAGCCCTGTTCTTTATACCCTCCCTCCTCTTCCTCTTCTCCTCGTTTCGTTAAGGGTCCTCCCCCCCCCCTCCTCCCCCCCTCTCCTCTCTTTTACGCCCCTTATATAACTCTTCCCTTGCTTCCCTGCTCGTCATCTGAGAGCTAATTGCTTCATAGTTCACTTCGCTTGATGACTCATATGGTAAAAGGCTCTCCTCCCCATTCACCCATTCTCTCACCCACCCCCACCATCCACTTTCTCTCTCACTTAGCCACCCATCCTCCCACTCATCCACTAATCCCCCCACCCCACCCTACCACACCGCCCACCCAACTTTCCACCCACTAATCCAACCATCCACACACCCAGCCACTCAGCTATCACCCACCCAAACACCCATGCACCATCCACCTACCCACCCATCGGCCCACCCACCTACCCATCGACCCACCCACCCACCCACTTCCTCCAATATCCCCTTCAGTGTTTGTCCTCTCCCAGCCATCAGTGCTTGTGCCCTGAAGGTAATTACTTTATACTTCACCTCGTATAAACTCGGTAACTTTCACAGGAATAAAGTGCTACCCCTCTGATGCCTCTATAACCTAACCTAACCTTTTTGTTTCATAGCTCACCTTGCTGCATCATATCTTAATTGGAGCTAATTACTTCACATGTCAGTTATCACACGTTTCTTTTCCTCCTGGTTTGGTTAAAGGTAATTCTGCCTCTTTAATCAATGTTATCTGGAGCTAATTACTTCACTTATTACCACACCTGGTTTATTATGGTACCTCTTATTTATTCTCTTTATATCTCACACGTTATCTGGAGAGCGTGTGTTATGTTTCATAGTTCAACTTGTTTCACTATTTCTTATCTGAGACTAAATATTTCACTTTATAGCTCACGTTTATTGCTCGCCGCTGGAGTTATGTGCTGCATATTGCTACTTAACTAGCATCACCCCGTGTTACCTGCAGCAAAGCGCTTCATGTTGCTTGTCTTTATTTAGTCGTTGCTTCTTGTGTTTATAAGAAAGACAGGTGAAATTTGGTAGGGAGGTGCGTGGGGACAAGAGACCAGCCCTCCCCCCCCCCCCCCACCACCACCACACAACCCCTCCTACATCACGCCCCTCCCCCACCACACAATCCCCACCCCCACTCACAGAATGGATACGTTTCCACAGCTAAATGGAATCACAGCAATAATGTAAAATAATAGTAATCAATTGTAACCAATATTCTAATAAATGTAATCATGAATGTAATCGTAATCCAATAAAATAATGTTAATTATAAGTGTAATCAAGAAACTGAAACTAATGTAATCGTAATTGTAATTCCAATAAAGAAAATGTAATCGTGTTCACAATTCAGAATATTCAGAATACTTTACAATCGTATTAATAAACAATAATTGTAATCGATTCAGAGTCTACAACACACGCACACACACACACACACACGCGCGCACACACACACACACACGCGCACGCACACGCACACACACACGCACGCATGCACACACACACACACACACACACACACAACACACACATACACACACACAACACACACACACACACACACACACACACACACACACACACACTTCACCTCCCATCACTCTAATTAAGGTTCCTCCCTCACCTCTTCTGCCTCTTTGGGAGCTAATTAACGATCCTTGATTTTTTAGCTCATTGAGAACTACCTGCTATCTCTCACTTCGTCTGAACTAAATACCTCATCTCTCACCTCAACTGGCTCTAATAAACTCTCTTACTTGCTTTAATTCCTTTTTTTTAGCTACTTACTACCACTCAGTTAATTTCTCACTTCGGCTGAGACTAATTACTCCATCGCTCGCTTCATCTGGAGTTGATTACCTCATCTGGTGGGAACTTCTGTGATTGTTTCTCTTTATGAGCTAATTAATGTCATCCACTTCATCACTCCATTACCTTACTTGGAGTTATTTGTATCTTGAATATTTTCGTCCAGAGAAATATTTATCTTAACTCTGAGATAATTTCTTGGTGCCTTACTTCACCCGGAGCTATTTATTGCTTTTCACCCTATCTCTCACTTCAGCTTCACCTCTTTCTCACCTTAGCTGGAGATAATTAGCGTTCCTAAACTTGTTCTCACAGATGATGTTGAGTTAAATAATACCACTAAGTTCTTTTCTCTCATCCACGCGGAGATAATTAATCGTCTTTGTTTTATCTCTGGAGGTAAACAAATTCATCACCTTCCTCTCTATATATCTCCCCAGAGTTAATTACCTCCACTTTATTATTCACCTTATCTAAACCTATTTACTCGCTCCTTATTTCTCTTCTCACCTGAGCTAATTACCTCACCTCACCTGAGCTAATTACCTCACCTCACCTGAGCTAATTACCTCACTTCACTAAGAGCTAATAACTGGCACTTACATTATCTCCTTCCTCACCAGAGCTAATTAGCACCACTTGCTCCCTCTCCTAATTCACTTGGAGCTAATAACTGCCACTTGTTCTGACCTTTACTTCACTTGGAGCTAATAATAGGCAATTAGCTCAGTTCCTGCTTCACGGTGGCTAACAGTAAACACCGTCTCTCTCTCTCTCTCTCTCTCTCTCTCTCCTAAACAGTGCTAATATGAGACAGACAGACAGACAGACAGACAGACAGACAGACAGACAGACAGACAAGCAGACAGAAGAAAACAGCCATGCTTGAGAGAGAGAGAGAGAGAGAGAGAGAGGGGGGGGGGGGGAGAGAAATTAGACAGTCAGTGAAAGAGAGAAATAGAAAGAGAAATGGAGAGACAGGGTGATAAAGACAGACAGACAAAAAGAGAGAGAGACATAGACGGAAAGAGGAAAATCGAGAGATAAAAAAGAAGACAGGCAGACAGGCATGGACAGACAACGGGAGAGAGATAGAAAGATTTTGACAGAGAAATGGACGGAGACATAAGAGGGAAAGACCCATCACTCCTTACCTAACCCGTCACTCATCCGTCTCTCACCTGCCCGTCACTCAACTCCCCGTCACTCATCTACCCGTCACTCAACTACCCGTCACTCCCCTGCACTAATGGACAGGTAGGTTAGGAGTGCCTGTTTTTGTTGTCATGGATATAATCTACTAACTCACTTGTTGTACATCTGCTTCCAATAATATATTCTACAGTACACGAATGGCATAGTGTGTGTGTGTGTGTGTACTCAGAATGTGAATATGTACTCTGAATATGAACGTTTACATTAGACAAATAAACCTACTCTAGATAAGAATGCTTTTCTAACCAAGAACGTTTATAATCCACATGAACGTTTTTTACTCACAATGTAAGTAAATCTTAAAGAAAACGTTTCGTAAGAATACCAACGTTTATTTCTACCAAGAACAACATATAGTCAGACAAATGTTTACTCACCACACAAATATTTACCACCACCACTACACACATAAAATTGGTCTCAACGTCCAAACATTGTTGTAGCCACGAGTATTCTCATCTGGTTGTCAGCCAAACACGTGTATCAGAAAGTTACTCCTAAAACTTTATGGTTTATCATCGTCAAGCTCTCTCTCTCTCTCTCTCTCTCTCTCTCTCTCTGTTTTTCCCAGGTGTGGCTTCTGACACTGACTTAGTTTATTAAAAGGGGGTTGGTAGTGGGAAGCATTTGATTTATATTTAGATTTACCACTTTGGAAACATATGCCTGTGTTAATGGTAATAGAGTCTCGTGGGTTGAGTTGGTTAGGCCGAGTGTAGGAATACTATAATGAACAGACTACAGTAAACCTTCCCAATACCGGATTAACTCTTCCAAACCCTGTCCGTTATTGGGAGGATGCTGTTAATATACACTGGTCCAGTATCCAAACCTTCCCGTAATGGCCCGTCACGCCTACGGAACCTTCCTCTTTCAGTTCCCCAAAACAAAGGCTATTGTTGCTAGAATTATGATCTGGGTTTCAGGATCGTAACACAAATTTCTATGAAGGGTTGAACTTGTTATTTTATCGACACCTCTGACCTCTGTTGACTTTTGCTCAACTGCGTCAAACTTTGCTTTAAAAAAATATGATCATGGTTATGTCGTCATCATTGAGTTGTTATTATTATCCGTAACTATAAATCATCATCATTATTAGCTTCGCTCTTATCATTATATTCATTGTTATTATCTTCACTATCATCATTAACTTCACCATTATCATTATCTTCACCATCACCTTTTATCTACACCATATCCTAACAGCAAGGGGGGGGGGGGGGGGTGTTAGTGTGTGTGTGTGGCCAATTGACCTTGTTATTAGTCATTAACCGTCATTAATCGTTCCCATTACACCCATTACACTTACTACACCTATTACACCCATTACACCCACTAGGCTACACCTATTACACCCACTAGACTGCACACCATTAGACTACCCGTTAGCAAAAATGACCTTTGACCCTTGGTTGTATCCTTGACTTATAAAGACTTCAATCTGTTGACCTGGACAGACAGACAGACAAATAGACAGACACACATACGAACCACCATCATCATCATCATTACCATCATCATCACCATCATCATCACCACCATCATCATCATCATCACCATCATCATCATCATCATTACCATCATCACCACCATCATCATCACCATCGTCATCACCATCATCATCACCACCATCATCATCATCATCACCATCATCATCACCATCATCATCATCATTACCATCATCATCATCATCATCATCGTCATCACCATCATCATCACCACCATCATCATCATCATCACCATCATCATCATCATTACCATCGTCATCACCATCATCATCACCACCATCATCATCATCATCACCATCATCATCATCATTACCATCGTCATCACCATCATCATCACCATCATCATTACCATCATCATCATCATCATCATCATCACCATCATCATCATCATTACCATCATCATCACCATCATCATCACCATCATCATCACCATCATCATCATCATCATTACCATCATCACCATCATCATCATCATCACCATCATCATCAGTATATACAGGGAGACACACAGGGTGGTCGAGCAGCACGGTGGTATGTGTGGCACAGTCACACAGTCACACGTATACACACACAGTCACACGTATACACACACAGTCACACGTATACACACACACACACACAGTCACACGTACACGCAGTCACACGTACACGCACACACACATTTATACACACAGGCAGGCGTACTCACACATATACACTTACATACACATACATACAAAGAGAGAAGAGAAAAAGAAAGAGACAGAAAGATATGACAGTCACAGAGGAATATCTTGATCTGAGAGAGAGAGAGAGAGAGAGAGAGAGAGACCAAACCTGTCGACAAAAACTCTGGGTAACTTGGTGTGAGTAAAAGGACGACACTACATAAGAATGGAGGAAACTGCAGCGGGCCTATTGGCCCATACTGGGCAGTCCCGTTTACACCCAACCCCTATTGCTCATATAAGCATCCAACCTATGTTTGAAGCAGTTCAGCGTATTCGAGTTAATGATGATATTTGGTAACTTGTTCCATTCATCCACTATTCTCTTTCCAAACCAATGTTTACCTATTTCACGCCTAAATCTAAATTAGTCTAATTTAAAACCATTGTTACGAGTTCGCTCCTGGTTGGATAGTTTGAGTACCTTTGTAATGTCCCCTTTGTTTAGCCCTGCCTTCCACTTATACACCTCTATCAGGTCGCCCCTCGCTCTACGTCTCTCGAGGGAGTGCAAATTAAGATGCTTTAACCTGTCTCTATACTCAAGGTTCCTAATGCCCGGGATTAGTCTTGTCATTCTCCTCTGAATTCTTTCCAAGGATTCTATATCCATTCTGTAATACGGTGACCAGAACTGAACTGCGTAATCCAGGTGTGGTCTCACAAGAGCAAGATACAGTTTTAGGATGACCTCGCTAGTCTTGTAACGAACACTCCTTTGTATGAACCCAAGTACTTTATTAGCCTTGTTACGAGCAAAAACACATTGTTTACTTGGCTTAAGGTTCCTACTTATCATTACTCCTAAATCTCTCTCACAGTCGGATTTCTCTATGGCATCGTTGTTCATCTGGTATCTGGTTTCCCTGTTTACATCTCCTATACTGAGTACTTTACATTACATTTACTACAATTGACAGTCAACTTTGTGAACGTTTCTCTACACTCTTACCTGTCTGTTCACAACAACAACAACAACAAGAGCGAGAGGAACAATACTGGGACCCACAAGTTGAGAGAGAAATGGAGGAGAGAATTGAAACTGAGAAAATTATATGAGAAACTCCACCCCGCTACACAATAAACTCTGCGGACATCACCACCCACGTTTCACTATCATCAGTTTGAGTTACGAAGGAAGAAACATGGAAAGAAAATAGAAGATAATGCAAATACTGATAGACAATTTAACACGCCCAGAGGACATTAAAACAAGTCCTCAGATATATTAATATATTCCTCCGTTATTTACCACTGTCTCCTCTTTGCTTCCTATATCGATCAATATTATATTATGATTATAATGTATAATCAGTGATTATACATTATAATCATAATATAATGGTGATGATTCATCACCATCATCATCACCATCATCATCATCATTACCATCATCATCACCATCATCATTACCATCATCATCATCACCATCATCATCATCATCATTGTCTGGGGGTCACTTATAACTATCTTTAGAAACCTTGAACCAATCTCATGACACACACACACACACACACACACACACACACACACACACACACACACTAGTATAGGAGAAGAGTCGTAATTCTCCTTCGCTTTATCGTACTTAAAGGAGATTCTCTGCTTAAATTGGTACATTTTGTCTGAGTTAACGCTAGTCGAAATATTTTTACCTCAGCCAAGAACTTCCTCAGAGAGTTACTGAAGCCTCATAACCACTCCTAAAACCTGGTGAAACTGAGTACAATTCATCTTTTCCGAACCT
>CAUDMG010001463.1:260000-317500 GCA_958450375.1 Homarus gammarus
GATGTCAAACCTCTACCTCTTCCTTTCTCCTTCCTCCCTCCTTCCCTTCCACCCTCTCTTCCCTTCTCTCTCCTTCCTCCCATCCCTGCCTCTCTTCCTTTCTCCCTTCCTCCCCCTCTTTCTCCCTTCCTCCCCTTCTCTCTCCTTCCTCCCATCCCTGCCTCTCTTCCTCCCCCTCTTTCTCCCTTCCTCCCCCTCTCTCTCCTTCCCTTTCCTCCCCTCTCCTTCCCTCTCTCTCCTTCTTTCCCTTCCCTCTTGTTCACTCTCACAGCAACAGGTTCTTCGCCTATGCAAGAAACTCACTTTTTTTACTGCTACTTGGAGAATGACGTGTTGGTACGACTGTTCTTAAGGCTAGCGCATGGTTAGTAGGTCACATGGTTAGTACTTTGCATGGTTAGTACTTCACATAGTTAGTACTTCACATGGTTAGTAGGTCACATGGTTAGTAGGTCACATGGTTAGTACGTCACATGGTCTTAAAGCTTACTTGATTGGCCAATGAGACTCCCTAATGTACTAATCGGTGGACATAATAGTAATAGACTTTAAAGTTCATAAAAATCAATATCCTCTCGTTAACCCGGATCCCAGTAATCCGAACTTCAATAATCCGAACAGTTCCTTAAATCGAACTTCATTAATCCAAGCAATTCCTTAATCCAGGCTTCACTTATCCGAACAATTCCTTAATCCGAACTTATATCATAATCTCCTCCAGTTTTTCCATAAGCAACAACCAAAATCCCAACATAACAAGAAAATTAATGAAACGCAAAGAACCAGGAAAATTTATCCACGCGATAATTACAGTGTTGGAAAATATTACAATAATAAATTTCATAAACATCCCTTGAGCTGTAGCATTTTTCGGTAATAAATTATAGATGAAATGTTTATACTGTGTCTTTTTGAAGGAATTATCATCACATCTCTCATAATTAAATCCACACTGAGTGTCTAATAATGAGGGGGAAGTTTAGTGACATAATGACTATCTGTAGATCCAAACTATCTTAGCCTACCCAATAGGTTCATATTAACGAGGGTGGAAGGTGGAGTTTGTTATATATCCTCATATATTAAGTCAGTGACGTATATAAAGTGAGCAGCAGAACTTCCTGGTAACACTTTATCACCCAGGAGTTGTTTTGTTACGGTGAGCTGAATGAAAGTTTAAATTTCTGCTAAATAATGATAACTGCATTTATGATAACTGTTGCCAAGTCAGAGTTACACCATCATTCCTATTTCCACGTCATAATTATACCATCATGTATTCTGAGGTACATATAACAGTGACAAATTATATTGACCAACATACACACAGACGATATTTGTAATAAGTGACATAATTTATAAAGCATTGATCAGTATGACATTGTGTTAGTCAGATATATACAACAGAACTGTGTTTAGTACCTTCGTATGGCTCGTTCCTTTCCTTATGAAACTGCCAACACTCATATCGAAACTGCCAACACTCATATCGAAACTGCCAACACTCACATGAAACTGCCAACACTCATATTGAAATTGTCAACACTCACATGAAACTGCCAACACTTATATCGAAACTGCCAACACTCATATCGAAACTGTCAACACTCACATGAAACTGCCAACACTTATATCGAAACTGCCAACACTCATATCGAAACTGCCAACACTCACATGAAACTGCCAACACTCATATCGAAACTGTCAACACTCACATGAAACTGCCAACACTCATATCGAAACTGCCAACACTCACATGAAACTGCCAACACTCATATCGAAACTGCCAACACTCATATCGAAACTGCCAACACTCATATTGAAACTGTCAACACTCATATCGAAACTCCCAACACTCATATCGAAACTGCCAACACTCATATCGAAACTGTCAACACTCACATGAAACTGCCAACACTCATATCGAAACTGCCAACACTCACATGAAACTGCTAACACTCATATCGAAACTGCCAACACTCATATTGAAACTGACAACACTCATATCGAAACTCCCAACACTCATATAGAAACTGACAACACTCATATCGAAACTGCCAACACTCATATCGAAACTGCCAACACTCATATCGAAACTCCCAACACTCATATCGAAACCTAACCTAAAACACCCACCTGACCCAACTCTCAGGTGTACTAGCCACTGGGAGACCTCAGCTTATTGTTCCTTCGTCAGTATATTAACATTACAGCCCATTACCCTGGTCATTGTTGTAATACATTTGATTCTATATGATAATTCTCAGTTTAGAGGGGGAGTGTGGGGAGTGTGTTGAGCGTGTGTGTGTTGAGTGTGTTGAGCGTGTGTGTGTGAGGGTAGAGAGAGAGACAGAGACCTGGGAGAGAGAGAGAGAGAGAGAGAGAGAGAGAGAGAGAGAGAGAGAGAGAGAGAGAGAGAGAGAGAGAGAGAGAGAGAGAGATATTTGGTAAGGTAAGGTTCGTCTACAGCCAGTCAGAAGTCTACATATAAAGACAGATAGATAAAGACAGACAGAAAGACAGACCGGGAGAGATAAACAGAAAGCCAGACACACAGAGAAAAGAAATACCATTTAGGTGAATTCCTGTTGGTCCAGAGCTCAAATAACTCTACCTAGTTTGGTCACAGATACTCTCCCACCACCCTCCACCCACCCAGCTTCGAGTGTAGGACGTTTGGTTTGAGGCAGAGTGGTTAGGACATAGCATAACCTAACCTAACCTAACCTATCCTATCCTAACCTAACCTAACCTAACCTAACCTAACCTTACCGAACCTAACCATGGCCCAAACGTCCGCTCACAGCCACCCTCACCACCTACCACAAACTCTCGCCGTCTGATAACTTAAATGTGGAGTAAACGACGGAAGTTCTCCACAGTTCTGTAATTGCGTCATTCGAGGGATTTCTGGTATATATAATCCTTTCAGTGGAGTCCTATTATATCCTTTGAGGGAGTCTTATAATCCTATCTAGATGTTGTATACTTTCATCATTCGACAAAGGTGTGTAATGTAACAGTTCTAAGGGGTTATTTTGTCCTTCAAGGAGTTCTATAGTTTCATAATTTCCTACAGTTAAAATATTATAATTATAGGGAGTTCTCTCATCTCACAATACCAAGAGGTTCTATAATTTCACCATCCAGACCTGTCCCATTGTTCGAGTAGAGTTCTATTAACATATCATTATAAAATAAATCTCCTTTTATCACAGTAATGTATGTGGTAAGTCGTGGAAATCAATAAATTCAAATAAATTCAGGAAAACAATAAAATCTTTTCACCATAAGCCTTGAATAATGATAATGAGTGTTGAAGCAAGGCAGCTAATTGGTTGACAGACGGACGCGGGAAAAAACACTTACAGTTCTTTAGTTTTTAATGTACAGTTTTTATATTCTGACATTTTACAGAATAATAAGTTTTTGATATTGATCTCTGACAATTTCTGCATATTTGAAACTCTCTGGTAATGTGAATATCCTGTTGATAATATTTTAGCCATATTCTTCCACTGGGCTGTGTGACGTCACGTAGCGATGTTCACATCTGAGAATTTGTTCATCGTGTTTGTGTTCTCTTTATGTTATTGTTAATACCGAAGAGTTTAACATGTTAATTTTTCCTTCCCCGGGTGCGGAAATTATCAAATATCAACATAAAAAAGTTATTAAACCACACTGAAAGGATAATTAGATACTGATAAGCTTTAGTGATGTCCTCTGAATAAATAAACACACACACACACGCACACACACACACACACACACACACACACACTAATATATTCCCAAGATGGTGGATGAGGGGAAAAGAGAGACACGTTGCCAGTCTCAGTATCTCGAGGATATTGGTTCGAGCTCCGCTGAGTGTACAGGAAGAAATGTGAGGCTTTTTGTGTCTAGCAGATCACCAAGATACGTAGGATGGTGATGAGGGTGGTGGTGATGGTGATGACGGTGGTGGTGATGGTGATGACGGTGGTGGTGATGGTGATGACGGTGGTGGTGATGGTGATGACGGTGGTGGTGATGGTGAGGATAGTGTAAGTGATGGTGATGAGAGTGGTGTTGGTGAGGATAGTGTAAGTGATGGTGACGATAGTGCTGGTGATGGTGACGGTGGTGGTGTTGTTGGTGACGGTGACGGTGTTGAGGGTTGTTGATGGTGGTGATGGTGGTGACGGTGCTTCGTTTGAGGATGGTGAACAGTGGTGCCTCGGAAGAAAGAAGAGTAAAGATGATTGTGGTGATATACGTCCTGGTGCCTCGGCCGGGATGGTGACAAGAATGATGGTGGTGATATATTTATTGGTGCATCTGTCCTGGTGATATTATTCCTCACAAACACAATACTGTCGTGAACGTATTTTGTCACTACTTTCCAGGATGGTGACGATGGTGGTAATGGTGATGGTGGTGATAATGGTAACGGTGGTGATAATGGTGACGGTGGTGGTAATGGTGACGGTGGTGATAATGGTGACGGTGGTGATAATGGTGACGGTGGTGATAATGGTGACGGTGGTGGTAATGGTGACGGTGGTGATAATGGTGACGGTGGTGGTAATGGTGACGGTGGTGATAATGGTGACGGTGGTGATAATGGTGACGGTGGTGGTAATGGTAACGGTGGTGATAATGGTGACGGTGGTGATAATGGTGACGGTGGTGGTAATGGTGACGGTGGTGGTAATGGTGACGGTGGTGATAATGGTGACGGTGGTGGTAATGGTGACGGTGGTGATAATGGTGACGGTGGTGATAATGGTGACGGTGGTGATAATGGTGTAACAAACTCCCACAACCTAATTCTTTTCAACACTTTATCTTGGTGTTGTGGACGATGATGCCGGGACGGAAAGAAACTCACTGCTCACTCACAACACAAGGATTATGGTGGAGGGGGTAGTGAGAGGTGGGGGGGGGGCCGGTAGTAGGAGGGAGGAGGTGGGAGATGGAAGGAGGGAGTTGAGAGGTGGGAGAAGAGATGGGAGGTGGAAGATGGAAGGAGGAGGAAAGACGGAGATGATAGGGGGAAATAGTAGTAGGAAGATAGGAGGTGGGAGATGAAAAGACGAGGAAGGGGGGAGATGGGAGGAGGAAGAGGATGTTGAGGAGGAAGGAGGAAGAGGAAGAAGGTAGGAGGATGAGAACAAAGGAGAAATAAATGAGAGGAAGACACCTGAAAAGAGGATAATTAAACTTATTTCGTTGCTTCAGAAAACGAGGAACAGAAACTCAATTTAAGTTTTTGTGTCAACATAGCCAGGAGGACGAGGTAGGTAACACACACACACACACACACACACACACACACACACACACACACACCTGTAGTCTCTTTGATAAGGGATGTGATTGACTCCAAAAACCTTAATCAATAGAAGCCATGGAGAGAGAGAGAGAGAGAGAGAGAGAGAGAGAGAGAGAGAGAGAGAGAGAGAGAGAGAGAGAGAGAGAGAGAGCATGTATCTCACCTGGACCACAACACCTTCAGAGTATCACTTTCATACACTGCTCCATTAATTATAAAATACTGTAATAGTTTCACCATTTTTATACCCAGCCCACATGTTGAAGAGAAGTATAGTGCTACCCTATGTATGTATGCATGTATGTATGTATGTATGTATGTATGTATGTAACTCAAAACAACACACACACAGAACGCCATATTGGCTGGTCATTCTGGTGGGCATGACTCCACATTACCAATAGTGGTCAGTAATTGGCCCACCAGATGACCCACACTGCTCTGGGAGGGTTGAGCCCCGTCTTAATAGTATATACTAAGGCATTACAGCTATTGTGGTGACCAGACAATTGTACACCAAGTCCCGGGATAATGTTTGTCATGGTGAGAAGATATTGGGTCGTGATGTTTGCTTTGAGATCAACAACTGGTATTAGCATTATTGTTATACTTATTATAGTTAGTAGTTGTAGTAGTATTATATAGAGTGGTAGTAAAAGTAGTTGTATAGGTAGTAGTAGTAGTAGTAGTTGTTGGTAATGTTGGTAATGTTGGTTGTCATGGTGGTAGTAGTACTAGTAAGAGTGGTGGTGGTGGTGGTATAGGTGATAGTGGTGGTAGAAGTGATGGAGGAACACACACACAGGTAAAGGTATATACCATGTCTCGCTGCCTCTAATTACAACAATATTTACCTGTGGATTGTGTGGCAACCTCGTGTTATTAAGTGAGGAGAGAGAGAGAGAGAGAGAGAGAGAGAGAGAGAGAGAGAGAGAGAGAGAGAGAGAGAGAGAGAGAGAGAGAGAGAGAGAGAGAGAGAAATGAGGTAAACTTGACTGAGTGAAAGTTTGAAGATATATGCAAGAGCAGATGATAAGGAGGAAGAAGAGGAAGACGAAGAGGAAGACGAAGAGGAAGACGAAGAGGAAGACGAAGAGGAGAAAACTTGTATATAATAATAACATCATACTTACAGAGAGAGAGAGAGAGAGAGAGAGAGAGAGAGAGAGAGAGAGAGAGAGAGAGAGAGAGAGAGAGAGAGAGAGAACATAACCCAACAATGATATGCACAGGGCAATCAAGGAAGCACATAAATATGAATAACATGGGGGAAGGAGGAGGAAGGAGGAGGAGGAAGGAGAAAGGAGGAAGAAGGAGGAAGGTAAACATAGAAGGTAAATATTTAGGAGTACATATAATGCGGCAGGTGGGAAACTGTGGGTTAATAATGCATTTTGGGTCGAGTGTGAGGGAAGGTAGAGAGGGGGTGAGGGTAGGTAGAGAGGGGGTGAGGGTAGGTAGAGGGGGGTGAGGGTAGGTAGAGGGGGGTGAGGGTAGGTAGAGTGGGGTGAGGGTAGGTAGAGGGGGGTGAGGGTAGGTAGAGGGGGGGGTGAGGGTAGGTAGAGGGGGGGTGAGGGTAGGTAGAGGGGGGTGAGGGTAGGTAGAGGGGGGTGAGGGTAGGTAGAGGGGGGTGAGGGTAGGTAGAGGGGGTGAGGTAGTAGAGAGGGGGTGAGGGTAGGTAGAGGGGGGTGAGGGTAGGTAGAGGGGGGTGAGGGTAGGTAGAGGGGGGTGAGGGTAGGTAGAGGGGGGTGAGGGTAGGTAGAGGGGGGTGAGGGTAGGTAGAGGGGGTGAGGGTAGGTAGAGAGGGGGTGAGGGTAGGTAGAGGGGGGGTGAGGGAAGGAAGGAGGGGTGTGTGAAGGAGTGAGGAGTGAGGAGATGAGAACTTGTGAAATATGGTTACACTTTTGTACTGGCCCGGGAGACTGAGGCAGTGCTGAGAGGTCCTGAGAGAGAGAGAGAGAGAGAGAGAGAGAGAGAGAGAGAGAGAGAGAGAGAGAGAGAGAGACACACACACACAAGGGGGGGGGGTAAAACTATCTCCTTGTTAGGGTAATATACATTGTCTTACTGTAGAGCTGAGCCAACTGTACCGTACTGTAGGTGTTAAGGCAGAATGTTACTGTCTGTCTGAGTGTGATGGCGGATAACATTCTTCCTGTCAATGGTGGACGAGTTACTGGTTTATTATGAGAGTTTAATAGGTTAGTTTGACTCTCTCTCTCTCTCTCTCTCTCTCTCTCTCTACTGGAAGCCTCTATTGAGAACGCTTTGATAGGAAGCATTAGAGTGTAAAATATACTTTTTACCGGGTAGTTGAGAACAAAGTTTGTGTGGAGTTAAAAGTCTATGAATAAAGTAAGTGAGAGGGGAAAGGGGTGAAGGTGAGAGGGGTGAAGGGTAGGGGTAGGGGAGTGGGGTGGGTGAGAGGGGTATGGGGAGGGGAAAGGTGTGGCCCCCGGGCTATTAAGGGTCCTTTTTCCCCTCTCTACCTGAAAAGCTGTCGAGATACTGTGCTTAGAAACGCATCCCTCTCTCTCTTTCTCTCTCTCTCTCTCTCTCTCTCTCTCGCAGGTGAGGTAGTGAGGGAGGTAAGTGGTGGAGGTCGTCAGGTGAGGTAGTGAGGGAGGTAAGTGCTGGAGGTCATCAGGTGAGGTAGTGAGGGAGGTAAGTGGTGGAGGTCGTCAGGTGAAGATAAGTGGTGGACGAATTTATCCCTCAAGTGGCGCCAAGGGTCGATATTACCGCCTGACTGAGGGAGAGAAGGGAGGGGGGGGGTGAGGGAGGTAAAGGAGAGAGAAGGAACGGGAGGCTGGAGGTCAAGGAGGTAAGTAAGAGAGGGAGAGGGAAGGGGAGAGAGGGAGGGAGGAGAGAGGGAGGGGGAGAGGAGAATGAGGGAGGAAGTGAGGGAGGAGAATGAGGGAGGAGAGGGAGGAAGTGAGGGAGGGAGAGTAGAAAAAGAAGCAAAATAGTGAAGAAAAATTCGTGAAAAAAGAGAGAGAGAGAGAGAGAGAGAGAGAGAGAGAGAGAGAGAGAGAGAGAGAGACAAAGCAGTGGCTCTGGCTGGACTATTAAGGAAGACGAGGCTTAGTCCTGAGGGATACAGAACTCCCTCCCCCTCCTACTGCCCCTTCCTCCCCTTCCTCTCCTCCTTCCTACTACTCCTCCTCTTCTTCCTCATCCTCCTCCTCAATCCTACTTCACACTCACTGCTACTCTCCCTCTTCCTCCCTCCCTTCTCCTCCTCCCCTCCTCCTCCCCCTCTTCCTCCTCTCAAATCTCCCTCTTACACACCTCTTACCTCCTCTCCCTCCCTCTTCAACCGCAGGAGGCAGCCAAGCGAAGCACAACTAACAAACATACTGTACGTGTCACCCCGTGTGTGTGTGTGTGTGTGTGTGTGTGTGTGTGTGTGGCAGTAAAGTCTTGTAGGGAGTCATTAAGAACCAAGTGTTTGTAGACGGGTGAAGGTCAGTCTAATACTCGTGTACTCAACGTGTATAAGACGAGAAAAGGTGTTATTCTCCCCTTCAACACACACACACACACACACACACCTGAGAGTTCAAACACCTGCGTCACCTGGCGATTTATAGCATAGCCGAACATATTCTAATACTCTGTGATAGTATTAATATTCTAGAGAGAGAGAAAGAGAGAGAGAGAGAGAGAGAGAGAGAGAGAGAGAGAGAGAGAGAGAGAGAGAGAGAGAGTGACATAAACCCGCAGTAAAGGTCAGGAACTACAGATTGGTGTCGCCGCTGCCGCCACTGATCACGGCTAAAATATTGCAGGTGATAAAACTCGACTCGATTACAAAGCCTCGGGACGCGGCTGACCACTGAATGAGAAGGAATTCGGTTTTAGATGAGATTACTTCTTCACACCTCTACTGTAGCCGGCAGTTAGGTGGCGCTAATCATGTGACTCGTCTTGTGTAACCTAACCTAACCTAACCTAACCTAACACTTGCTCCAAAATAACTATCTGTATTTGGGGTGATCGATGAATTTCAGAATGAACACTGTGACTCCTGTTGTCTCGGTAGGGTTGTCAAAATCCTTCATCCGTTGTGTCATATTGTCTCACCCACAACATAATGCCTACTGGATCTGGCACCTTCTCTCACCTGGTCTCTACCCTTCTCTCACCTGGTCTCTACCCTTTTATCACCTCTTACCTTAATTTCTAGATTTCTTACTTATAATCCGTGGCCTCTTATTTCTAGACTGGCGTCCTAACCTAACCTAACCTGACCTGACCTGACCTAACCTAACCTAACAACCTTCTCTGGGTATAGTAAAGTCTGGTGCAGTTTTCCAGCCTTTTTAGTGACCAAACCAGGGTTGGATGTTTAGGGTAGTGGGCGGTGTAGGAGGTAGTGGGCGGTGTAGGAGGTAGTGGGCGGTCATGCGGTCACGAATTAAAAACATAATTACCTGAAAGCCGTAGAGGACGTTCTTGTCCGGAATTAAATAATGTAAATAAATATCAATATAGTGCTAATGTCTCCGTAAAAAGAAATAAAGTATAATCAGGGGATATCTTAAGATTTTAAAATTAAGTTGTCCCTGAGAGCGGCAGGCATGCTTGGAGGCGGGCACGAGTCATTAATAGCTCTTCAGTAGTGATTCCTTGTCGTGGTGATGCCTTAATACAATGACCATCTGACTGTCACTGCTAAGGGCTGCCAAAGCTTACGTGAATGACTCCACCTTTAACCTTTCCTCTTACAACGAGAGAGAGAGAGAGAGAGAGAGAGAGAGAGAGAGGAAGCACTCTGGTCTACAGCTCTTACTAGTCTAGGATACAGAACGTAGCAACATTTACCGCCATATAAACACAGGAGGAGAAAGACCGTCCCTGATGAGAGGAAGTGATATTTGTCCTTTATGATGTTACTGAAGAACCTTATGGAGATCCTTGTGGGCGAGAGAGCAAAGGAATAATACCAACATGTCGACGGTCCACTTATTTACCAGACACTGAAAGCTTGACATTCCATTGTAAGCAAGATAAGCACTCACATCCAGGGCTTAACGACCCTCCTGCCTCACCTCCACCACCCTCGACTACCACACGAGAGAGAGAGAGAGAGAGAGAGAGAGAGAGAGAGAGAGACGGCCACCACAGCTACTTATTACAGACCTCAACAGCCCACAACGAAAAGTTTTATATCAACAATCACCGACACAAGAAACTCAGATCTCGTATTAGTGTTCTGTTCAGGTGTAATATAGTGACAGTTCCTCACCTGACGCCGCTAGTTGGTTGACCACACCACAAGGAGTTGGTGAAGGTAACGACTCTTGGTGGTGGTGACAACGTTAACTAATTGTCAACAACATTTACAGCTTCCTTGTATAGCTAAACAGGGGAGATGGATGGAAAAGGGAGGGGAGAAGGAAGGGGAAGAAAAGGGCGGAAGAAGAGAAAGAGGGAGGGAGGAGTGAGAAAAAGAGGGAGGAATGTAGGGAAGGGAAGGACGGGGCGGAGGGAGGGTGAGAGAAAGAGGAAGAAGAAGCAGGGAAGGAATGGAGGGAAGGAAGGGAGAGAAATATTATTAAACAGTATTATGACCTTCACCAGTGGGTCGTCATCATCATGAGTCTTACCTAAATCTGACACAAATTAATTAACAAATGACCACCTGGATGCGTTTCCCTCTCATCTTCCTTCAACAAAATATTACCCAGAGACAAGTGAAAAATTTGGGACATTCACACCTGAAGCCACATTTTTTTTTACACGGACGACAGAGACACGAGGTAAACTAACACTCTTTACACTAACAAGAACACGACAACGGTGAGGTAAGCTATAACCTGTCGTGTAGGAGAGCTAAAAATACGACATAAACCTGAAGCAGAAAAATGTGAGAAAGAAAAAAGAACAAGGTATTAAAATGACTCTAAAACAACAGCTCCTCGCTAAAAAAAACTATCTGTATCCCAAACTCACAGCTTTACAAGAATATATTAACAGAAAAGGATGAAAATAAAGAGAAAAGGATAAAAAAAAGGTCAGACAAATAAACAGAATAAACTGAATAAATGATAAACTAAAAAGAGAAGATCCAGGATAATGTGGCCTCCAGTCTCGCCAACACAAGTCCAATAGCGAGTGTTGGAGGCAGAGCCAGCCACACTCTTGCCACACTCCTGCCGCACTCAAGCCACACTCTTGCCACACTCAAGCCACACTCTTGCCACACTCACGCTAGTAGGGACGTAGGTGTGTTTACGTGTGTTCTCCCCGCGAATACTCAGAGATAAATGGCAACAATACTCGATATTGGTAGACCGGTACAAGCTCTCTGTGCCCTGTGTTTAATAACTCTCAAGCGAAGAATGTTTACGGCTTTAACAATATTTTTACCACTATTTTTAACACACAAAGGCTTAGTCTTTTAAACTTGTTATGTAGTGCTTGTGTACGTGTGTCTGTGTGAGAAAAACTGTGTAGTGAGTTGTATACTTTTAATAATAATAATAATAATAATAATAATAATAATAATAATAATAATAAATTAACTACACTCGAGGAAGATACAACTATGTACCATAATATGAGCTGTAACACACACTCACACACACTCACACACACACACACACACACTAATATACACACAAACATATATATGGATATGTTTGTATAGGGAAGTCCGCGTGCTATATGGACTGATGAGATATAAGAGATATAAATGGAACGCAAACTCTCTCTCTCTCTCTCTCTCTCTCTCATGGCACACAAAGGCAGGGAGGAAATCCTCTATTATCAGCTCGAGTGAACTTTGTTGCTGACCCTAGATTACTGTCACCTGTATTACTGTCACTTGTATTAGAAGCTACCTACAGGTATTAACCCACAGGAGAGTTACCTGAAGGAGGTCAAAGGTCGCTGCACTGAGAATAGTGAGATGATCGTGTGTTAATTACGAGGTGTGGCGCCCCCCTTGATGGTGGAGGTCACAGTCAGGTCACTCTGGTGGGGATTGCTTCGAAGGATTTTTTTAATAAATCCCGTGAAAATAATCCCAATAATCGCCAAAGTATTGTATTGGGATTTTATTTTATTAATAATGTGTGTTTTTATATATTCGTGTTTTTTAAATATTCGTTTTTTTTTAATATTCGTGTTTTTTAAATATTCGTGTTTTTTTAAATATTCGTGTTTTTTAAATATTCGTGTTTTTTTAAATATTCGTGTTTTTTAAATATTCGTGTTTTTTAATATTCGTGTTTTTTAATATTCTTGTTTTTTAATATTCGTGTTTTTAAATAGGTCTTTATTTATTCGTGTTTTTTTTTTAAATATTCATGTTCTTTTAATCCATGGGCAATATATTCAATTATTCATGATTCATTACCTATGTTTACGGATAATTGGAGGTGAACAGGAAGCTGATGTGTGGCTGTTGGGAAGAACCACTTAAAGCGGATGGTGAGTGCGTTTATAAGAGAGAGAGAGAGAGAGAGAGAGAGAGAGAGAGAGAGAGAGCGTGAACAGCCCAGTCATCGGTAAACCAGGAATATCTACTTTACTGTGAACGCCTCGAGCCTTTTGTACTAATGACCTAACAACCACATTTCTTCCTCCCAATTCATATGTGTCCAGACCTCATTATCGGACACCTGGGCAGTGGCAGAGGGAGGGAAAGTAGTTAGGTTAGGACAGTAGCAGAGGGGGAGAAAGTAGCGTGTTTAAGACAGTGACAGTGGCGGAGAAAGTAAGTGGGAATAGGGAAGTACCAGAGAGGAAAAAAATAGTGAGACAGAGAAAAAAAGAGAGTGAGAGAGAGAATAACACTGAGACATAGAGCCAGAGAATAACTGAGACATAGAAACAGACGTTGATTGATGATGAAATATAAAGGAACACACACACACACACACAATATAACCAACGATGGAAACTGTTTCAAATTGAGAATGACAAAGATTTATTCACAATCGTCATAGACAACAAGTTTCCGCCATGAGAGTGAATAATTTCTGTGAGAGGAGCCACAAAGCACGTCATCCCGAGTCCCCCAGAAGGAGCCGTAAAGAGCCTATAATACTCTTGGTAATGAGACAGCCGCACAAGACTTTTTCCTGCCGGGGAGTCTCTTCTTTGAGCTGCAGTGTGGCTAAAGCCGCAGTTTTACTCCGCGGTACCAATTCTGTCCGGTAAGCCAAACCTTTACACTGGGGATTTTTGCGAGGCGGCCTCAAAGACCTTAACATTTCTTTGATTTGCTCAGGAAACATCACCTGCTTTAAGTTTTATCCTCTTGGGTCTTTTCGGTGTTTTCTTTTCTTCTTTTAAAATAAATATTGTTATTTTTTTAAGGTTAAAGATAATTTGAAAACATTTTAGCCCGGGACCTTGTTACCAACCGTCCCAATTGTCTGCCTCAGCGTACGAGAAGAATATCAAAACGTTTTGTTGTAAACTCTATCTCCGCTGCCTCCGTAAAATTTTCATTATAACATTGGATATCGCGGAAGAACTTAAAGCTTTAGTAAGCACTGCACCATCACCACTCTGTGTTAGCTGTTGCCGAGAGAGAGGTGTTCGGTAGTCCAGGACAAATGCGTATATAAACGTATGAGTATTGAACCGCAATAAAAGACTGTTGCCGTGACGATTTTAAGCTCGGTTGGTGATTTCAAGCTCGGCTGACCCCAGAATGTGTGGTTGTGTGTAGTGTGTGGTCGTGTGTAGTGTGTGTGGTTGTGTGTAGTGTGTGTGGTTTTGTGTGTGTGGTTGTGTGTAGTGTGTGGTTGTATGTAGTGTGTATGGTTGTGTGTAGTGTGTGTGGTCGTGTGTAAAGTGCTACACACACAACAGTACACACTAGTTCTACACATTACATTAATTCGCTTTATACACTATTCACGCTTCATAATATACTGAGTCACACTACACAGAAGTAAGTGTAAGTGCAGAGCCGTGATGGTGAGTGATGACCCCGGGTGCTGCCTCCGCCTCCTAGGAAGGAAAAAGCACTTTGATGTGGCCGTGGGCGAACTGCATTACCTCATGGAACGTCAAGCAATTTTTTTCGCCCGCTTTTATGGCTCGGAAGCCCCAAGGTTTTCTGAGACGAAAGTTTTCAAAGTTTTCTTGTCGAACATTTTTGGGAACGGCGTCGATATAGGATGGGGGATATTTCGTCGTGTTGGTATCATATCCTGAACACGATTGCAATTCGTGTTGGTGATCATCAAAGGTGTTAGTGACTTTGACAGAGTGAGGGAGTCATTATGATATTGTCCTGACGCAAACATCAGTCAGTGGACGAGACAAGGAGTTTAATTATGTCGTTCTTTGATGGTGGTGATCTATACATCTCTAATTGATGTCATATATAGTGTGTCTGTCTGTCTGTATGAACATCAAGTAAAATCAATCTTTATCACAACTGAGGTACAACTATCAGTTTATTACCATCATCAACATCAACGTAGATAATTAACTCTGTGACTTAAAGTTCATTCAGCTGCTGAGTTTTATGCAACATAATCTGGGTCAAGTGTTTCAGAGAAGGTGGTCACTTGTTGGTCAGATACAGTTGTGTGCAAGACCTTTAAAAGAACCCTGCGTGAAGCTGTCTCCCCGCGAATTCATAAAAAAGACGAGAAGAAACGCGTTGGAATATTCATAGAGTGCTTCCCGCTAGCGTGGAGAGCTAATAAAAGCGGCAGAGTTATAATGCTCGTCCGCCTTCACAGATCACACCATAAGTCTTCAGCGTGGCACAATAGACACGGGATACGGGCACCAATAGCCTGGGGGTGAGTTTGAGAGACTTATGGCCACAGTGAGCATCATCCGTGTCTGCTGTGGTCTGGAAAATGCTTCTCTGAATTGATGATCCGTAAGGTATTGTCTCTTTATATGGATGAAAAAAGAAACCATTCGGGCCGGAACATTTCTGAGGACAATCATCTTCAGAAAATATGATGGTTTTGAGTTTTGAAAGTTGAAAAATTACGTATATTATATAAAACATCCTTACTAGACCATAACTTATCTCTTTGGTTGTCTGTTTGTTTGAGTGTGTCTGTGTGTTTGTGTGTGTATGTGTGTGTGTGTGTGTGTGTGTGTGTGTGTGTGTGTGTGTGTGTGTGTGTCATTAATAGTCACCAAACAACTCTGTCTGAACAACACCTGATTGGTAAATTTTATGTATTTCAGTGGCTCAGCTTCCACTAATAACAAAAACCTCTATCAAAACAAGGGCAACAATTTTAACATTCAGTGTATGTTAACCTACAGTAAACATTCAGTGTATGTTAACCTCACTCCTACGTCACTCCAACATCATACCTACGTCACTCCTACATCATACCACCATATATACGTTTCATTACCCAACAAATATTTACCCAGAAGCCATCCAAATGTACCCAAGGAACACTATAACCGGGTTCCTTTTATTCTTCCCTGCTATATCCGGGTTAGTCTTGTTCCTCCCTGCTATATCCGGGTTCGACCTGTTCCTCCCTGCTATATCCGGGTTAGTCCTGTTCCTCCCTGCTATATCCGGGTTAATCCTGTTCCTCCTCCTCCTCACAGGGACATTTCCTCGTCAAAATATCCTTTCCACTCCCCGTCACGTCATATAAATTTTCGTTCCCTGTCTCACACTGACTGACTCGCCATGACTTACGACCACCATGAACAGCGGAAAGCAAAACCTGATTTATGAAGGAATTAGCATTGTTATGGCGCTGAAATGGTACACACAGGTCCCTTGGCGGCACACCTGAGAGACAACGATAGATAATATGGTGCAGCATGGAGAGATAGATAATGAGTTAGAGAATGAAGTAGAAAGATATATTCAACTATAGAATAAATAGAAACAATAGAAATAAAACAGTAGACAAAAACATCGAGAAACAGACAGATAAATTGATGTATAGACAGACAGACAGACAGACAGAAGGGGTAAATGAACTGAGATGATCTTATTTTACACTTCAACGGAGCTGTACACACACACACACACACACACACACACACACACACACACACACACATGTACATAACTAAATATATAGATGATTTAATCCACAAAGATAAAAACGTACCAATAAATAGAGATGTATATTATAATTAACAGCCAAACCTTTAAAATATTAACCAATAAAACAAAAATAATTAAGTTTCCTTCAACTCATTTTCTCTAATATAAAAAAAAATAATAAATAATAATAAATTATAAATATTAAGTAATTATTTACTCTATTAGACTTATTAATTGCATACGATCAGGTATTATGATTATTAACGAGTGAAGCTAATGGTGAAGTGAATGGTGAAGTGAATGGTGAAGTGAATGAAGTGAATGGTGAAGTGAATGGTGAAGTGAATGGTGAAGTGAATGGTGGAGTGAATGGTGAAGTGAATGGTGAAGTGAATGGTGAAGTGAATGAAGTGAATGGTGAAGTGAATGGTGAAGTGAATGGTGAAGTGAATGGTGAAGTGAATGGTGAAGTGAATGGTGAAATGACCATAATGAACTAAGCTGTTGGCCATGATGAATTAAGCTGACCATAATGAATTAAGCTGATCATAATAAAATAAGCTGATCATAATGAACTAAGTTGAAGAACATAAAGAACAAAGCTGAACATAATGAATTAAGCTGAACCTAATGAACACAGCTGAACTTAATAAACAAAGCTGAACCTAATGAACAAAGCTGAACATAATGAAATAAGCTGAACATAATGAACAAAACTGAACATAATGAATTAAGCTGAACCTAATGAACAAAGCTGAACCTAATGAACAAAGCTGAACATAATGAACAACGCTGAACCTAATGAACAAAGCTGAACATAATGAACAACGCTGAACATAATGAACTAAGCTGAACATAATGAACAAAGCTGGTGAACAATCCCATAATTATTCACAATAAGTTTTTCAGTTGTCACCTAAATTAATTCTTTTCACCAGATATTAATAAAATGTAATCGAGGCCAAATCCAATTTCCACTGGACGCTGCTGGGCGTTAGTTGATGTGACAAGTGAGAACATTTCCCACTACAGTTTGGTTCATAATATTACTGTTTGGGGCAGATGTTAACTTATAACTTATTTTTAGGTGGTGATGTTGTTGTTGTTGTTGTTGTTGTTGTTGGTGGTGGTGTTGGTAGTGGTGGTGGTGGTGGTGGTGATGGTGGTGGTGGTGTTGGTATTGTTGTTGTTGTTGGTGATGGTGATGGTGGTGGTGGTGGTGTTGGTATTGTTGGTGGTGGTGGTGGTGGTGATGGTGATGGTGGTGTTGGTATTGTTGTTGTTGTTGGTGGTGGTGATGGTGATGGTGGTGGTGGTGTTGGTATTGTTGTTGTTATCATTGTTAATCATGAACTAAAAATTATTCACTTATAAGACATGAAAAAAATTCCCTCATCCGTGACAAAACATATTAGTCAGATCAGGAAGGGCTGGTGGGTCGGTCAGGGAGGTGTATAAGCCTCAGAAAACACAGTCGTAAGCGAGTCAATTGAATAGATTTAAAAACACGAAGGAAAAACCTAGGATTAATCTATTTCTGTTCTCTGCTCAGTAATGCGTTGCACTAGTAAGCCAGCTATTTTTTTTTACTCTAGTATGACAGGTAACACAGATTACACCTTAATCCCTACAGGTGGGAGGTTAATCTGAGACATGAAGTAAGAAATAAATGTACAAGTCAAATACGTGTTTCTCAGGCAATTGTTGCTTGAGAATGCTAAGAAAAGATTTATATTGTGGGGATATTATGGTCTGTGTGTGTGTGTGTGTGTGTGTGTGAGAGAGAGAGGAGAGGTAGACGGGAATCACTTAGTTAGACGGGCGGAGGACGGAAAAATGGGGATAGACAGACAAACGTCGAGGGTCAACAACACAACCCTGACATTATCTACAACACAACCCTGACATTATCTACAACACAACCCTGACATTATCTACAACACAACCCTGACATTATCTACAACACAACCCTGACATTATCAACAACACAACCCTGACATTATCTACAACACAACCCTGACATTATCTACAACACAACCCTGATATTATCTACAACACAACCCTGACATTATCTACAACATAACCCTGACATTATCAACAACACAACCTTGGAATAATTATCATCACGGTCTTAAAGAATACAAGTAGCTGCCTCATAACTCAACCCGGATATTGGTGATGATCCATTATATTCGGGTTGGGAAACAATTATTTCTTCTTTATTACCCTGTGTATGTAATCATGATTTAATATAGACTAGTTTGTGTTAACGAATTTGTATTATGAAGTTTAGATAAATTTTAGTTGTGTATGTGTGTGGGAACATGTGTTTGTATATGTGTGTATGATTATTTGCGTTTGTGCGTATGTATGTATGTACGTAAGCAAGTATGAGTGAGTGCCTGTATGTGTGGGTATATGTTCAGGTGTGTGCGTGTGTATGTGTGCGTCTGTCTGTCTGTTTGTCTCACTGGAAACTCTTAAATATTTTTCAGTTTGTATTTTTTTGGGGCCTAAATGTTTTTCCTGGTGTTTTGATTTCATCTCGTCTCCTTTTTCATGTGAATTACATTTTGCATGTTAATGTATATGTGTGGTGTGGTGTGGTGTGGTGTGTGTGTGGTGTGTGTGTGGTGTGGTGTGTGTGTGGTGTGTGGGTGTGGTGTGGTGTGGTGTGTGTGGTGTGGTGTGTGTGTGGTGTGTGGGTGTGGTGTGGTGTGGTGTGTGTGGTGTGGTGTGTGTGGTGTGGTGTGGTGTGTGTGGTGTGGTGTGGTGTGGTGTGGTGTAGTGTGGTGTGGTTGCGTGCGTGGGAATGAGTGTTAGTATTCACCTGTCTTGATGAGATTATCTCCTCCCATTGCCCCAGTTCTCTCACAATGACAGCCTCAACCTTCTCTCAGTTTCTCCTCATTGTCTCGCCCATTGTTGTAGTGTTAGTTCCGGCTCTCTCTCTCTCTCTCTCTCTCTCTCTCTCTCTCTCTCTCTCTCTCTCTCTCTCTCAGTAGCCTACACACAAAACTGACCATAAATAATGTTGTTTTTCTTCAATTAAATGCTATTATCATGGGAGCAGCGTCAGCCATCAACACACACAACAGCCTCGGGGAATTGTACACAAAATGGTATATGTATACTTATAGCCTCTATGTATACTGTATAGCCTTCTAAGTATACATTATAGCCCTCTATGTATACAGTATAGACTACAGCCCTATATGGGACTGAACTATCCCTCGTTGCTGTCTGTGCTGGGGGACAGTTCTTCCTTTTAACTCTTTAATATAGGAACCAAGTTTAATATCCTGTGCGTGATGATGATGATGATGATGATGATGATGAGGATGAGGAGGAGGAGGAGGAGGAGGCTAGCAATAATAATAATAATAATAATAATAATAATAATAATAATAATAATAATAATAATAATAATACCAATACCAATAACATAAATCTTACCACCATAAACAATAACTTCCAAAATAATAATTCATAAATAATTAAATAATGAAAATAATAATTACAATAATAATGATAAAAAATAATAATTAAGTGACCCTTGAGAGTATTACAAGAATTCTTCAATAAATAATAATAATAATAACAAATGCGACACCTAGCGACGGCTGATGTAACTAAATTATATAATGATTTAATGTGACGGAATTATCCCCCTTAAATCCTTCAATAACAAGGGTCATAATTACTCATACATAGGGTCCAGATGTGGAAATTAATGTCCCACTCTTTTACAAACAATAATAAGGATTAAGATGGAGTTAATGTTAATAATAATTGATAAAAATAAATAAAATTGTATTGTTATGATATGTTAAAGTTAATAAGTATCGAGTTGGTTTTTTTCACTCGTTTTAAAGAATATACTATTTTTTCACTCGTTTTCACTCGTTTAAGCCTTTTTTACATTCATTCATTCATTCATTCATTCATTCATTCATTCATTCATTCTCGCTGGTGTAAAGAATATAACATAGTCTGGTAGGGGCCTCATCCCTCCCTCCTCTTACACAGCCAGACGCCAAAAATAAAGTCTTCATGCCTGGCTACATACAGTACACGAGTCGCCATCAACCCTCTTACCCCGCCATCCATCTCTTACCCCGCCATCCATCTCTCCCTCTTACCCTGCCATCCACCTCTCCCTCTTACCCTGCCATCCACCTCCTCCTCTTACCCCGCCATCCATCTCTCCCTCTTACCCCGCCATCCACCTCTCCCTCTTACCCTGCCATCCACCTCTCCCTCTTACCCCGCCATCCACCTCTCCCTCTTACCCTGCCATCCACCTCTCCCTCTTACCCTGCCATCCACCTCTCCCTCTTACCCTGCCATCCACCTCTCCCTCTTACCCTGCCATCCACCTCTCCCTCTTACCCCGCCATCCACCTCTCCCTCTTACCCTGCCATCCACCTCTCCCTCTTACCCCGCCATCCACCTCTCCCTCTTACCCTGCCATCCACCTCTCCCTCTTACCCTGCCATCCACCTCTCCCTCTTACCCCGCCATCCACCTCTCCCTCTTACCCTGCCATCCACCTCCTCCTCTTACCCTGCCATCCACCTCCTCTTCTTACCCTGCCATCCACCTCTCCCTCTTACCCTGCCATCCATCTCTAACTTACACACTTTTACTCATCTTTTAATTCCCTTTTTCTCTGCGGCAGACACAAGACCTTCCTGGCGCAGCAGACAAGAGGCACACGTGTTGGACTCTCTCTCTCTCTCTCTCTCTCTCTCTCTCTCTCTCTCTCTCTCTCTCTCTCTCTCTCGCTGACTAATAAACGCTCGTTAAATATACTGTCTCTTTTGTCAAGGCATTACTACCGCGTCTCGTGAAAAACTTCCTTAATACCAAAGAAAATGTTGGAGTAAATGGCCAATAAACGCCTCCATGAATATTGTATAATTGAGTGGTGGGCAATCACTAAGACGGGGGCCATTGTTCGGGGTGGTCGGTCGTGAGGAGTCGGGAGGAACACGTCTCTTGTCTCTACTTGATTGGTCGGTCGTGAGGAGTCGGGAGGAAAACGTCTCTTGTCTCTACTTGATTGGTCGGTCGTGAGGAGTCGGGAGGAACACGTCTCTTGTCTCTACTTGATTGGTCGGACGTGAGGAGTCGGGAGGAACACGTCTCTTGTCTCTACTTGATTCGTCGGTCGTGAGGAGTCGGGAGGAACACGTCTCTTGTCTCTACTTGATTGGTCGGTCGTGAGGAGTCGGGAGGAACAAAGTCTCTGTCTCTACTTAGATAAGATCCTCATAAGTGGATTAATGTTTTAGGTTCGAAATGGACGAAGGAACTGCTCCATGTTGTTGGGACAGACGAACACACTCTCTCTCTCTCTCTCTCTCTCTCTCTCTCTCTCTCTCTCTCTCTCTCTGTAATTTTAAAATATTTTTCTTTGTAATTTTATGTAATTTTTTCTTTATTTTCTCATTTTCGTTATTTTTTCTTTATTTTATTTCATTTTACCTCTTCGGGTATTCGTAGTTATCCTCATTATCATCATTATTATCGCTGTGTTCTATAATTTATGAGTTATTAACCCATTTGCTTTACCTAATGGTCTTTTCAATCTTCTTCCTTCTTCTTATTATTATTATTTTTGTTCTTTTCATTTTTATTCTTATGTTTTTCTTCTTATTTTTCATCATGTTCCTCCTCTTCATCATCTTCCTTCTTTTCATCATCTTCCTCCTCTTCATCATGTTCCTCCTCTTCATCATCTTCCTCCTCTTAATCTCTCCTTCTATATCTTTACTGTTCACCTTCATCAAGTAAAGCCTGCGTTATGTCTCACGGCGGGTGATAATAGCGTCATATTTCTTTACGTCTCCCCTGCCTCCTATCTCCATTTTCTTTCTCTTTTTTCCCCTCCGTTTTCTTTCATTACTTCCATCGTCCCCGTTCCCCTTCTTTCTTCTTCTTCTTGTTTTATATTCGTTATCTTTTTTAATATTTTTATTTTCCCATGTTTATCACTTATTTTTTCCCTTCTATTCTTCATTTATTTTATTGTTTTTATTATTCTTGTTTTTATCTTTATCATCTAATTTATTGTTTTTTTTTGTACCTTAACATTTGTCATATTTTTCTCTCCATCATAATCATCACAATTTCATGTCCTCTATTTATCACGTAAATTTTTCTTTCCTTCAATTTTTTTTTTCACATTTTGTCGTATTTTCTGTCTATTTCCTTTTTTTTCACATTTCTTCGTGTTTTCTGTCCGTTTCCTTCATCTTCATACACTTATTCTTCATTATCTTGGGCCAGCGTCTAACCCACGTCACGGAGCGGAGTTCACTGAGACCATTAGACTGGAATGGTCTTGTTAGCAGTGATGGGGATCTGGAAGGCTCCCCCCCCCCTTTCTCTCTCCTATCTTCCTCCTCCTCTTCTCCCTCCCCCATTACTCTTCTCCCTTCCCCCTTTCCTCACTGTATACTTTATCCACCCCGTTCTTCTATTCATTGATTTAGCGTTGTAGGGGGGGGGGGGCAAATGAGAGCTGGTGGGGCAGGAAAGTGCTGGAGGGGACTGGCTAAGGAAGGGAGGAGACTGGCTAAGGAGGGAGGGGACTGGCTAAGGAGGGAGGGGACTGGCTAAGGAAGGGAGGAGACTGGCTAAGGAAGGGAGGGGACTGGCTAAGGAGGGAGGGGACTGGCTAAGGAGGGAGGGGACTGGCTAAGGAAGGGAGGAGACTGGCTAAGGAGGGAGGGTACTGGCTAAGGAAGGGGGGGAGGACATAAAGGTATTACAGTGAAATAAGAGGTGGTCGATCATTCATGTATTGAAATTAGAGAAGAGGTAAGACCAGACTCACCTGCCTACTAACTACACCGCCACCCCGTGCATGACCACAACAAATACATCCTCACGTCTTACACTAGTTCTCACGTCAGTCTCAGGTCAACTGGAGGTCATGAGTTACCTAAAATAAAACAGTAACTCAACGCAACAAGTCGTGAATTTTATCAACCAGACTGTAATCAAGTGACCTTTTTTATTTACTTAGAACAATCACCTGAGAACAATCACCTGAGGATATTTGATCAACACGTCATGACCTTGAAGGATACTGCACCCAAATTAGGTCTTTGGCTGCATAAAGCTGCATTTTGAGGGAGAAAACTAAACTACCTCAGGCTAGAGAAACATCCATCACAGAGGACAGGTGAGACATGAAGCTGGCAGACAAAACAAAACCAAAAGTAAGGAATTAAATACTGAGAAATGTTTAATTTGTCTAAATATTTACTTCAGCCAAAAGAAACAACATGAGGAAGGTTGTTAGAAGTGAATCAGTCTTACTAACTCTCATCAGTTCATCGACTAGACTAACCTAACCTAACCTTACCTAACCCTACCTAACCTAACCTAACCTTACCTTACCTTACCTAACCCTACCTACCCTAACCTACCCTAATCTAACCTGCAGTACAAGGAGGCACAGTAGGCTAAATAGGTTCCCTTATTAATCCTTGAAGCCATTTGTCTCCCCGTGAAAGTAAACACGATTCTCGCCCTAATGAACCTTTACCACTACCGGCCTCCTCCTCCTCCTCCTCATCCTCCTCTTCATCCACTTCCTCCTCTTCATCCACTTCCTCCTCCTCATCTTCCTCCTCCCCCTCTTCCTCCTCCTGCTCATCCTCTTCATCCTTCTCCTCCTCCTCATCCTCCTCCTCCTTATCCTCATCCTCCTCTTCATCCACTTCCTCCTCCTCATCTTCCTCCTCCCCCTCTTCCTCCTCCTGCTCATCCTCTTCATCCTGCTCATCCTCTTCCTCCTCCTCCTCCTCCTCCTCCTCCTCCTCCTCTTCCTCCTTCTCCTCCTCCTCCTCCTCCTCCTCCTCCTCCTCTTCATCCTCTTCCTCCTTCTCCTCCTCCTCCTCTTCGTCCTCCTTCTTTTCCTCATCTGATGAAATAAACTGAGATGCATATACTCTTCAAGTGATCCTTAACATACTGCAACAACTAAGGTTAGGTTAGGTCAGGTTAGGTCAGGTCAGGTCAGGTCAGGTTAGTCCATATGCTAATCATCATTCCAGCTGTAGAGTAATTAATTGGTCTATATAATTAGATTCAGTTATTATATTAATTATCACAAGGTAATAATTGAACACGTATGGCTGTCATAGTCTGTGTTGTGTGAGAGGTGTGGCTGAGTGTGAGAGGTGTGGCTGAGTGTGAGAGGTGTGGCTGAGTGTGAGAGGTGTGGCTGAGTGTGAGAGGTGTGGTTGAGTGTGAGAGGTGTGGCTGAGTGTGAGAGGTGTGGCTGAGTGTGAGAATTGTGGCTGAGTGTGAGAGGTGTGGCTGAGTGTGAGAGGTGTGGCTGAGTGTGAGAGGTGTGGCTGAGTGTGAGAATTGTGGCTGAGTGTGAGAGGTGTGGCTGAGTGTGAGAGGTGTGGCTGAGTGTGAGAGGTGTGGCTGAGTGTGAGAATTGTGGCTGAGTGTGAGAGGTGTGGCTGAGTGTGAGAGGTGTGGCTGAGTGTGAGAGGTGTGGCTGAGTGTGAGAATTGTGGCTGAGTGTGAGAGGTGTGGCTGAGTGTGAGAATTGTGGCTGAGTGTGAGAGGTGCGGCTGAGTGTGAGAGGTGTGGCTGAGTGTGAGAGGTGTGGCTGAGTGTGAGAGGTGTGACTGAGTGTGAGAGGTGTGACTGAGTGTGAGAGGTGTGGCTGAGTGTGAGAGGTGTGGCTGAGTGTGAGAGGTGCGGCTGAGTGTGAGAGGTGTGGGTCTTCCTGCTGAGAAATTCTATATTTGTGTGTTTTGGTAACGTTGTTATTTTAGTATAGTGGCCAGGGTGTAACAACAACAACAACAACAACAACAACAACCACAACTACCATAACTACCACACACAATAATAATAATAATAAGACAACATCAAAGAGTTAACTTGAAGGTTCACCAAAAACAGCGGGTTATCTTCGGCTCCCTCTTCCTCCTCCTCCTCTTCTCCCTCCTATTACCATTCCACCTCCTCCATTTCCCCTTTCATTCTTTACTCCCTCCCTATCCCTCAATCCTCCTCCCCTTCCTTCCTCCTTCGTCTCTCTCTCTCTTTCTCATTTTCATTTCGACTCTTTCCTTCCAAACTTTCTACTCAATCTTTTTATTTTTTCCCTTTTCCTCTTTTTTTTATTTCTCCACTTCCCACTTCCACCTTCGTCAATTCCTCTTCTCCTGCGTCTGTCTTTCCCCCGTCTCTCCCCTCACCAGCCCTTTCTACCTCTTTTTCTCCATTTACATCCCTCACTCTCCCCTCTCTGCCAGTTTCCCTCTCTCTCTCACTTCCTCCTCTTCACGTTTCATCCTATCCTACTCTCATCATTCGCCTCTCCTCGCTTCCTTTATTCCTCTCCTACCACCCCCCCCCCTCGTCCTCTCTCCTTCCTCCGCTCCCTATCCTCCCCTCCCCTTCCTTATCCTCCCCTCACCCCCCTTCCCTCCCCTCGGCGGCGGTGTTGCCAGAAAAGTGAATTCAGGAAGGTGACGGGGGAGATGAACGGCCTCCTGGCAGCTGAGGTGGCGCTCACAAGCGACCTCAGTCTTGACGGCGGCCAAGTGGTGGCAGGTGGTGTTGGCCAAGTGGGGGCAGGTGGTGTTGGCCAAGTGGTGGCAGCTAAGTGATGGTGGCAGGTGGTGGCAGCTAAGTGGTCGTGGCAGGTGGTGTTGGCCAAGTGGGGGCGGGTGGTGTTGGCCAAGTGGGGGCAGGTGGTGGCAGCTAAGTGAAGGTGACAGGTTGTGGCCGCAATATGATGGTGGCATTTGGTGGCAGCTAAGTGATGGTGGCAGGTGAAGGCCGCTAAGTGATGGTGGCAGGTGGTGTTGGCCAAGTGGTGGCAGGTGGTGTTGGCCAAGTGGGGGCAGGTGGTGGCAGCTAAGTGATGGTGACAGGTGGTAGCCGCTAAATGATGGTGGCAGTTGATAGCAGCTAAGTGATGGTGGCAGGTGGTGGCAGCTAAGTGATGGTAGCAGGTGGTGGCAGCTAAGTGGTCGTGGCAGGTGGTGGAGAAGAATGCCCCATCATATTTTCTTTTATCTCTATGAAAAACATTTTACTCAGAAAACCGAAACTAAAAATCATTTCCCATATCAGAAAAGTTATTAATCTTTAATAAAATGTAAAAAAATAAACCAAATTCCACTTTTATAAAACATATTTAACATAAAGAGAAAGAGACGAAACATAATTACTATTTTACAACTTTATATCAAGAACTCAGGCAGAAGACGCCTCCCATATTGAGGAACACGATTGAGAGAAACTTCACTCTTCTAATTAGCGGAGTTCAAGTTCTTCCCTCGTCTCAGAAGGAATAAAACTTGTGTCCAGCAGCAGCGGTCTATATACCAGTGTCTTAGTCTGGCTACAGTGTGGAGAAGTTTGGTGTGGTATTGTAGCTTCGAAATTATACCAGTGTTGGAGAGGTTACTGTGTGTTGGAGAGGTTACTGTGTGTTGGAGAGGTTACTGTGTGTTGGAAAGGTTACTGTGTGTTGGAGAGGTTACTGTGTGTTGGAGAGGTTACTGTGTGTGTTGGAGAGGTTACTGTGTGGTGGAGAGGTTACTGTGTGTGTTGGAGAGGTTACTGTGTGTATTGGAGAGGTTACTGTGTGTTGGAGAGGTTACTGTGTGTTGGAGAGGTTACTGTGTGTGCAGGTAACCATGAGAGCTGCTCCCACCTGGTCAGTCTTACGTGTGTTAACTAAACGCACACCCTGGTCCTCAAGAAACAACGATCGGTAATTAAGGTATCAAGCAAAACAAATAAAATTACCTGGTTATTGTTGATCTACTATGATTTACTAGCTGATGTCCCTGTTCACGTCAGTCAATAGTCGTGATTTACTAGCTGATGCCCCTGTTCACGTCAGCCAATAGTCGTGATTTACTAGCTGATGCCCCTGTTCACGTCAGCCAATAGTCGTGATTTACTAGCTGATGTCCCTGTTCACGTCAGCCAATAGTCGTGATTTACTAGCTGATGTCCCTGTTCACGTCAGCCAATAGTCGTGATTTACTAGCTGATGTCCCTGTTCACGTCAGCCAATAGTCGTGATTTACTAGCTGATGTCTCTGTTCACGTCAGCCAATAGTCGTGATTTACTAGCTGATGTCCCTGTTCACGTCAGCCAATAGTCGTGATTTACTAGCTGATGTCTCTGTTCACGTCAGCCAATGGTCGTGATTTACTAGCTGATGTCTCTGTTCACGTCAGCCAATAGTCGTGATTTACTAGCTGATGTCCCTGTTCACGTCAGCCAATAGTCATGATTTACTAGCTGATGTCCCTGTTCACATCAGCCAATAGTCGACAGGTGTCCATCAGACCAAAAAATATCCAACATGTCCCATAAAGCTTCTACCAGTATTTAGGTTGGGATCCATATTACCACTTAACCTCCCATGAATATTTCACATCACACCAAATATTTACCTTCAGTCCAGATAACTCACTAAAACTAATCGCCACTGTTTAGGTCTCAATTATCACACCACTAGTCATATAAATCCCCATTAAATCAATTACCAGCATTACACATCCCCAATAAGGTTGCTATAAATGGACCAGATCCCATTAAGTGCCAAGGGGGTCAGTGTACCCCCTTTGAGGATGCCTACTGACCTCAACACAGACCAACCTCGAGGAGAAAAAATTGCGAGGCTGTGTCAATATTCCCGAGAGACTCAACTAATTCAATTTTGTGAGCTGTTGTTGCTCTTGGTGTTGTGTGTGTGTGTGTGTGTGTGTGTGTGTGTGTGTGTGTGTGTGTGTGTGTGTGTGTGTGTTATAAGTCACATTGCCAACAACACCCCAATATCCTGAGAGTTCAAAAAGTATCAATATATTCTAGACGCTTCACAGCTCCTACATGAACACTAAGGACTACGGGGAATATCACAGATGTATAATGCACCTCTACTCTCTCTCGTAGGAAAGTTTTCATTCGTACTGGTGTGATATCGAGAAGAAGTAGATCAACACACCCTACCTCTTAACATAAAGGTCACGCTTGTAGACAGTAATGCCAAGAGAAGTTTTATACAGCAGTGTTAGTCAGAGCGATTACTGGGGTATTTATTGCACGATTCCTTACACAAGTGATAATTTAGGGTAATCAGTGTCATTTATTTTTCACAGTGACTGACGGTGAGTATAATCAAGGACTCACACACTGAAGTCATCACTATTTTGCAATTATACTTAACTCGCTTTACACACACACACACACACACACACACACACACACACACATGCACACACACACACACACACACACACACACGAGACAAAGCTAAGCCCACGTGCAGGAAAGCTTATGTAAGATGGTGGTGGTGGCGGCATGGCATTTAACATACCACACCACACACACCACTACCACACCACCACAACAATGAGTCTCACGCCGCTACCACTCACCTGTATCCGTAAACACTTGCCAATCTTGTTTCTTCTTACATTTAACAAAAATACAAAAAAATATTGGGACATTATCACCAGAATGAACTCCATTGTACAACGACTAGAAAATCCCTCACCCTCCCACTCACCCTCCCACTCCCACTCACCCTCCCACTCCCCTCATCCTCCCACTCCCCTCACACTCCCCCTCACCCTCCCACAGCCAAGATAACAACAGGTGACATCCCTCTCATCACACCATGACCTACCTGCCAGGGGAAGAGCTTCTAGTTGATTATCCCACCTCAGCAACACACCTTCGTTCCCTTACCTGAAACAAGAGTAAAAAGATAAATTAATTCACTCGTCGGTAACTGTGACAAAATTATATGTACGATAATTTTCAAGATTATATAAATTATTCATCGACAACTAGCATTAAAAAATTATCAGCACACACACACACACACACACACACACTACATGCTGCGTTGGTGATTCGCGGAAACATTTGCTAAAACTCATAATCACAATATTTTCCTACCACTGTCCTCCTCCTCGTGCAGTCAATCCTCCGTATGATCACCAGAGAGACCACAGCCCCTCACCAAGTCATTCACTCACACTTTCCATCTCAACCAAAATATAAATTACAGTGTACGAGATGATGGAACAGCTGGCTGCGTCCTCTGGTCACCACGCCATGTTCTTGACAATTCCCTAACTCTCAAACAACAATCTGGAAAATACCTGATTGTCAATATGCATACAATACGCCCCTTGTCCCCAAAAATTTAATCAAGACGACTATTGCACGTTCTCTCTAGCGAGCACTGAGTCACGCAACGCACGCAACACACGCCATGCAGCTACAAAGATAAGAATGACAAGTCTACCTATATACAGTTCTCTCCCGCCTCCAAAATTCAATCAGGATGATCGCTCGTGAACGTGAGCCTCCGTGCCAGGGTTACCGGCCATCTGTGTGTAGTCAATAGTGAGGCGAGGGAGGTGGTGGGCAGCTTGGGGAGGGTGGTGGGCAGCTTGGGGAGGGTGGTGGGCAGCTTGGGGAGGGTGGTGGGCAGCTTGGGGAGGGTGGTGAGCAGCTTGGGGAGGGTGGTGGGCAGCTTGGGGAGGGTGGTGGGCAGCTTGGAGGGTGGTGAGCAGCTTGGGGAGGGTGGTGGGCAGCTTGGGGAGGGTGGTGAGCAGCTTGGGGGGGGTGGTGGGCAGCTTGGGGGGTGGTGAACAGCTTGGGGAGGGTGATGGGCAGCTTGGGGGGTGGTGGGCAGCTTGGGGAGGGTGGTGGGCAGCTTGGGGGGGGGGTGATGGGTAACTTGAGGGTGGTGGGCAGCTTGAGGGGTGGTGGGCAGCTTGAGGGGTGGTGGGCAGCTTGAGGGGGTAGCTTGTCGTTTAAGTGTGAACGCTGCACGACACACACACACACACACACACACCGCCGAGCTAAACCATTACACGGGCTGAGGTTAGCGGTTCATGGGAGTCTTAATGTTGGCCAGCTGGACCTGATAGCTACGGCCTCCTGTTCTCACCCCCCACCCACACTCACCACCCACTTAGCAACCCACCCACCCACAACCCACCCACCTCGCTGTAAACTGTATTGCGTACTTGTATGAGTCTCGGGTTAAACCTCAGTAATGTTGTGAAATAATTGAAGAGAAACATTAACAATTTCACAAAACATTTACAATGAAACCTCCTTATAACGGACTTATCTCTATTTATAATCCGTTACTTGGAGGGATTCATACATAACGGATCCTCGATATAACGGATTTTCATATCGATATATTTCGGTTAGATGGAGGTTTCACATATAACGGACACCCTCGATAAAAGAAAATTGTCCTCTCCATATAGTCCGTTAAAGAGAGGTATCAGTGATTGGTCTGGTCATATATACTGTGACGTGTGTGGCTGCAGCCTTGTGTATTATTCATATAACCTGTAATTAAGTCTTAAGTGTTCTCAAAGGTGGAAAAGAAACGACTTAGTCTTCTCTCTCTCTTTCTTTCTTCTCTCGTAGGTCGGGTCGGGTCGGGTCGGGTCGGGTCGGGTCAGGTCAGGTCAGGTTAGGTTAGGAGACAACAAAGAACATAGGTTATACAGATTTCAAAGTCAAAGATGAATCACTCGTGAATAAAATCATATTTTTCTTCTTATTTAAAGCAAAAAGGATAGCGAGTGTGAGGAGGTAATTAAAACTGCAGAGGCGCTAAAAATTCTTCCTTTGTACGAGAGAATGAATCTGTTTTTTCCTTCCTTGTCAAACAATACAAAAGGAACTGTCCCATTTGAAATATTAATATAGTTGTGTCTATTTCCTTCATAACTATAAGTCATCTTAAAAGAGTGTCTTGTTCATCCATACAGAAGACAGATAAGGACCAACACCTCTTGCACAAATATTGAAACGATAAAAATATAATGTCACCATCATTCGCAAACTACTGTGACAAATCTCCTCCTAACCTAACCTAACCCTAACCATCAAGGTAGTAGGCAGCTACCAAACAGGGAGGTACTGGGAAGATATTGGAAGCATAATGTGTTGTCTAATGGTAGACCCTGCTGCCATATGGCATCATGAATATCGTGACCAAGTCCCAGGTTGCTGATCTGACTTTCTGCCTCATGTACACACAATTGCAGGGTCTCAATTCTTTTTCTTACTATTGACAACACAACATACATATATTGTTTCACATTTTTTATCTTTCTTTTATTGTCTTTATTATTATTATTATTATTATTATTATTATTATTATTATTATTATTATTATTAATTATTTTTATTATTATTTTTTTATTTTCTTATTATAAATTTTATGTATTATTATTATTATTAATATTATTATTATTATTATTACATTTTCGTCCCCCAGGCCCCGATGTGGGTAAGTGACCTGTGCCCGGGTGGGCTATTCCACGTAAAAAAAATGATTAAATAAATAAATAAATTACAGAGGGTGCAGGTCAGGGAGGCAGCACAGTACAGTACCAGAATAGACCGACGTCCAAGGAATTCCCTCACACTCCGATCTGTTTTAGTCAAGTTTGACCTACAGCGTTGATTCTCTCTCTTCAGAGCCACAACGAACCCAAGATATAATATACGACTTTCTACAAACATATTCCCTGGAGTTTGTCTCTTTAATTAACACTTACGTTTATTATAATGGTAGTGATGCGGGTTGTTCTCTTATAAAGTTTCCCGGGTCTCAAGAGCGGCCAGGGGAGGCAAAAAATAAAATCACTGCTTCACGATTCAACATTTTACGAGCCGGGAAACATTTGTTCTCTCCTACACTTCAGGACAGATTTACTTAAACATTCCTTTGGGGATAAAATGTCAGTGCCCTCTCATGACCAGGTCAGTGCCCTCCCATGACCAGGCCAGTGCCCCTCCCATGACCAGGTCAGTGCCCTCCAATGACCAGTTCAGCCCCCCCTCCCCTAGACCCCACCAGGCTCCCCACAATGAAACATTAATTGAACGGACTATGGAGACGAAAGTCCGTTAAATGTGAAAAACCCCATAAACGAACTTAATAGAGAAGAACACTCCATTATATCAAGAGCCCGTTCTATGTAACGTCTCCATATAACTATTTATATGGAGAGCAGAATCCGTTATATGGAGGCGTGACTGTAAACAAAATGATTAGCCTCCACAAAACAATCTTTTTTTATCTTAGAAGAAATCAGAATGTAAAAATATTTTGCCCTGGTTAAACTTACTACAGGACTTGTGAGGTGAGTTAAGATGGAATGGTTCTCCCTGCAGGTGAGTGAGTCCAGGTACCCTACTCCTGACACACACACACACACACAGCCCAGGTGAGAGAGCCAGGTATCAGGTGAGGGACCAGGTGAGAGAGCCACTAATGAGACACTCCTAAGACGGATTCAAGTTGGATAAGTTTAGGTTTAGGAGGGAGATAGGAAGAAACTGGTTCACAAATAGGGTGGTGGACGAGTGGAACAAGCTTGGCAACTTTGTAGTAAGTGCTGGAACGCTGGAAAGTTTTAAGAGGAGGCTAGATAGATTCATGGATGATAGAGAGTGGTAGTAACTCCTGGGATACACCTGGGACACATGTGGGAGCTACTGTGTTGTCTACTACACCGTATGTGCTCTCATGACTGTATCTGGAGTGTTAGAGGGGCGTAGAGGTGTAAATGGCGTGATGAAAGGTGTATCTTGAGTATGTATGAATGTATGTATGTATGTATGTATGTATGTATGTATGTATGTATGTATGATGTGATTTAATAATACATATACATATAATATACCACACACACTGCTTTCGTCTCTCTGCAGTAAGGGACATTTTCCAACCATTAAGAATAAGTCCAAAGTGGTGAGGTGAAGTGACGGGGTGAGGTGATTGGGTGAGGTGAGGTGATTGGGTGAGGTGAGGTGATTGGGTGAGGTGAGGTGACGGGGTGAGGTGAGGTAACGGAGTGAGGTGATGGGGTGAGGTGAGGTGACGGGGTGATCTTTCTCTTGCCTTCAGTGACCTGTAAACCTAATCTCACTTGGACCAATACATAATTCACGGTTAATGTAATATACAGAAGTTAGCACACGGTATGAGTCTAGGAGTAATACGATGAAATATTAGTGAGGAAATAGATTAGAGTTCAGTTAGGGGTAAAAACTGTGGATATTGGATTTAAACAAAACTCCCTCGGGTTATGACGTTGGAAAAAGTCGGTAGAAAGTTTATAAATGTGAGATATGATTTTTAGTTTTTGGAATATTTTTTGGTACTTTACTGATTTATAGATAATTTTTTGCTATTTATAATAAAGATTTTTGTGTTAGTGATGTAGTTTATGTTTTATTTTTCACCTTTTTAGTGTGAAGGATGTTTTCAACTGGTTTTGTTTGAGAAAGAAAAGATCCGTTCGTTTGTTTTCATCTCACGTCAGTAGTCAAGTCTAGTCAGGTCAGGTCAGGTTAGGTGAGTAAATACTTGTGTTATAATCCTTCCTGTTGTTGATATGGACTCACTACAGCACCGACAAAGAGAGAGTCATGGGTGATACATATTGGCCTCAGGTAAAAGTTCAGCCACAAGCTAGACTATCTGTCCACTGAAGACTAAACACCATTGAAGAGATTAACAGCAAAGTTATCCCCACCAACTAACACTTCTCTCTCTCTCAAACTTATTTTTTAGTCTCTCGTGTTATGTCTCAATCGTTTGTGTGAGGATCATCCTGCCAGCGACTGTGACCAATGGTGTTCTCTGATGTAGGAGGAGTGTATTGTATAGTGGGGAGCTGGTCACGTATTTATTTGACGTGGTAACAAACACATGAACCATAAACTGGTAAATATATAAATATCTTAGGTGGTGCATGAGTATATAGTGACAAGTGTGTGTGTGTCGCCACTACATGTACACAGGCCGAGATAAGACAGAATATCACATCTGAGAGAGCGTCAGTCATCATGTGAAAAGACTTCAGTTAATTCAGAAGATCTAAAGCGAATTTAATCTTATTATTATCCGAGGTGAAGGAAGATGTGAGCCTCTCTAAGAGTAAACTATTTCATCTTGTGTCGTTAGCGAAGGTGTGGTACAGTACACGGGGGAGACCTTGTACGTCTGGCGGCGGGAAGCCAATAAAAATCCGGGAGCATTAGATACCTGAAGAGAGGGCCTCATTAACCTGACCGGCACTACACCTGACTTCCCCCAAACATAAGGTCACGTGTCCATTGGGTGAACTAGCAACAACAATAATAAAACAACAACAACAATAGTGTGAGTGACGCAGTAAGGGAGAAGAGATATCTATCAGTCCTTTACAATACCACCCAACACTCCCCCCCTTGTACCACCCAACACTCCCCCCCCCCTTGTACCACCCAACACTCCCCCCCTTGTACCACCCAACACTCCCCCCCCCCTTGTACCACCCAACACTCCCCCCCTTGTACCACCCAACACTCCCCCCCCCCATTGTTATTCTTTCATCCTTCTGTTGTAAAGTGATGCAGAAAGAGAAACACATTGTTGACGACCATCACGACCTTCACGACCTATTTTTCTGGGGGAAGGGGAAGGGGAGAAATGGGAGGGAAGGGGAGAGGTGAGGAGGGAGAGGAGAAGCTGGAGGAATGGGAGGAGAGGAGGATCGAGGGGGGGGGGGGAGAGGAGTGAGAGGTAGTAGAGAGGGAATAGGAGGATATGAAAGGGGAGTAAATTTAGAGGTAGAGAAAGATGAAAAAGCAAAGGTAAAGAAACTGAAGGAGAGGGAGGGAGGGATATGGCCTCAGGTTAACTAGATAAGGAGATGGAAAGGATGACAGACAAGCAGACAGCGAGACACATCGATATATATTTAGATTTAACAACAGATGATGACAGAGAGACATCAACATTTCCCTTTTTCTCATTTAATATTTTTGGTCAGGTTGGTCGTGGGTTTTGCATGAGGCAGTTTAATTACCTGGCCACGACCTGTTAGCAGGACCTATGTACGACCTGTCAACAGGACTTGGCTACGACCTGTTAGTTGGACCTACCATTGACCTGTTAGCTGTGCCTACCCGTGACCTGTACAGTTACAGTAATTGGACCTGTGTACGACCTATTAACCAGACCTGCCTCCGACCTGTCAGCTGGACCTGCCTCCGACCTGTCAGCTGGACCTGCCTCCGACCTGTCAGCTGGACCTACCTCCGACCTGTCAGCTAGACCTGCCTCCGACCTGTCAGCTAGACCTGCCTCCGACCTGTCAGCTGGACCTGCCTCCGACCTGTCAGCTAGACCTGCCTCCGACCTGTCAGCTGGACCTGCCTCCGACCTGTCAGCTGGACCTGCCTCCGACCTGTCAGCTGGACCTGCCTCCGACCTGTCAGCTGGACCTGCCTCCGACCTGTCAGCTGGACCTGCCTCCGACCTGTCAGCTGGACCTGCCTCCGACCTGTCAGCTGGACCTGCCTCCGACCTGTCAGCTAGACCTGCCTCCGATCTGTCAGCTAGACCTGCCTCCGACCTGTCAGCTGGCCCTGCCTCCGACCTGTCAGCTAGACCTGCCTCCGATCTGTCAGCTAGACCTGCCTCCGATCTGTCAGCTAGACCTGCCTCCGACCTGTCAGCCAAGACCCCGTCATGGAGAAACCCCGTCAGCTGAATTCTCGTCTGTTAATGACCTGTCAGTTGAGGATGTCGGGCAGAGATCCACAAGCTGATGAACTGTCAGATATTGTCCTGTCAGCATGTTGTCCTCTGTTTGTTGACCTGTCAGCTCATTTACTGTCAGCGTGTAATTGTCGGCTAATGGGGTCGTGATAGCTGACTTACTGACCAAATGTTTGAGCTAATGATGTCATATTACGACTAATCAGACCATGACTTGTGGCCCCGGTGGCTGGTGAACTGACAAGGGAAGGCTAGAGAATAAACCGTAGTGAAGTTTACCTCCGAGATTATTATACTGTAAGGTAGCAAGGGAGGTGAAGTCAAACCCCAAGGGATTCTTTCAAATGTATCAAACTAAAACACAGAAAAGATTGGACCAATACAGTCAGATGCCGGCGAGCTAACTGATAACAGCGGAGAAATGAGCAATAATCTGAATAAATATTTGTCAACAGTTTTCACCACCGAAAGTTTAATCATGATACCCGAGGCACCGACTATATACAGAGTAGTGAAGAAAATAGATTAAGCGAGATAGTAGTGACTAGTAACGGTGTTAGTAAGCAAATAGACAAGTTAAAGCCTAATAAGTCACCTGGTTCCGGTGAAATATTTGCTTTAATATGTCATTAAAACAGGGTGTAGTACCAGAATCCTGGAGGATAGCGAATGTAATACCGATTCTCAAGAAGGGAGATAGATCACTATCCTCTAACTACCGTCCAATCAGTTTAATTTCAAACTCTATTCGAAATCACCTGGAGAGGCACAAGTTGATCAATGATTCCCAACATGGCTTCACAAGCGGGAGTTCATGTCTGACTAATCTAGTAACATTCTTTTCAGCTGTTTTCGAATCAGTGGACGAGGGGCACAATTATGATGTGGTATATCTCGACTTTAACAAAGCCTTCGACAGAGTCCCCCACGAAAGACTAATACGAAAAGTAGAGGCTCATGGCATTGGAGGAGATATTCTAAAATGGATTAGGGCGTGGTTACAGGACAGGAAACAGCGAGTGAGCATTAACGGCACTAAATCCGACTGGGGTAACGTTACTTGTGGAGTGCTCCAAGGCTCGGTACTTGGACCATTATTATTTATTATATACATAAACGACATAAATATAGGCGCAGACAGCAACATAAGTAAATTTGCTGATGACACTAAAATAGGGAGTGTAGTTAAAACTGACGAGGACTCCGCAAAACTACAGGATAATCTAAAAAAAGTTTTCGAATGGTCTGAAAAATGAGATGAAATTTAATGTGGACAAATGTAAAGTAATTCTAGGAGATGTAAACAGAGAAACCAGATACCAGATGAACAACGATGTTATAGAGAAATCCGACTTTGAGAAAGATTTATGAGTAATGATAAGTAGGAATCTTCAACCAAGTAAACAATGTGTATTTGTTCGAAACAAGGCTAACAAAGTTTTTGGCTTCATATAAAGGAGTGTTAGTTACAAGACTAGAGAGGTCATCCGAAAACTATATCTTGTGCTTATGAGACCTCACTTGGATTGCGCAGTTCAGTTCTGGTCACCGTACTACAGAATGGATATAGAATCCCAAGAAGGAATTTAGAGGAGAATGACAAGACTAATCCCAGGCATAAGGAACCTTGAGTACAGAATCAGGTTAAAGCATCTTAATTTGCACTCCCTCGAGAGACGTAGAGTGAGAGGCGATATGATCGTGGTATATAAACTGAAGTCATTGCTAAACATAGGTGATATAACAAAGGTACTCAAACTTTCCAACAAGGAGCGAACTCGTAACAATGGTTTTAAATTAGACAAATTTAGATTTAGGCGCGAGATAGGTAAACACTGGTTTGGAAATAGAGTAGTGGATGAATGGAACAAGTTACCAAACATCATCAATAACTCGTATAAGCTGGATAGCTTCAAACATAGGCTGGATGGCTATATGAGCAATTGGGGTTGGGTGTAAATGGGACTGTCTAGTATTGGCCAATGGGCCCGCTGAAGTTTCCTCCGTTCTTATGTTCTATGTTCTTGAACTGACACCCATGACTAGTGACCTGACAGCTCTGACCTTCTTGAACTGACACCCATGACTAGTGACCTGACAGCTCTGACCTTCTTGAGCTGACACCCATGACTAGTGACCTGACAGCTCTGACCTTCTTGAACTGACACCCATGACTAGTGACCTGACAGCTCTGACCTTCTTGAGCTGACACCCATGACTAGTGACCTGACAGCTCTGACCTTCTTGAACTGACACCCATGACTAGTGACCTGACAGCTCTGACCTTCTTGAACTGATACCCATGACTAGTGACCTGACAGCTCTGACCTTCTTGAACTGACACCCATGACTAGTGACCTGACAGCTCTGACCTTCTTGAGCTGACACCCATGACTAGTGACCTGACAGCTCTGACCTTCTTGAGCTGACACCCATGATTAGACAGCACTTACACCAGACATAAACAAATCCCTGACTTATTAATCAGACAGCCAATGACCTGACATTTAATCCATCCACACAGTCAGCAGTGACATGAATATATGTAATACTTCCTGACCTGACGACAGATGGGCTGACTGACGGGACCAGCCTTGAAAAAACAATATGTCAGACAGGAAAATGACAGACATTACTTCCGTGATGTACAAATACTTCCATCAACATTTACAAATGCTGTCAGTCTCTTGACCCAAAGCTCGCACACAGTCATTCAGTTACCAGGTGACTGTGAGTACATAGTGGTATTTCTCCACAACTCTGTACTGTCCATGATAAAAGGCAAAATATCTTAAGTCACATAAAAAGATTAATATTGGATTAGGTTAGATTAGGTTAGGTTAAGTTAGGAGACTACAAAGAACACGATAAAACACAAAATACCTAAAGTGAAAAAAAAATATTAATTTATTTTTCATCATTATTCGATGTTTTATGCCTCACCTGACCTAACCTAACCTCACCTGACCTAACCTAACCTAACCTCACCTGACCTAACCTCACCTCACCTGACCTAACCTAACCTGACCTAACCTAACCTAACCTCACCTGACCTAACCTCACCTCACCTGACCTAACCTAACCTCACCTGACCTAACCTAACCTCACCTGACCTAACCTAACCTAACCTCACCTCACCTGACCTAACCTAACCTGACCTAACCTAACCTAACCTCACCTGACCTAACCTCACCTCACCTGACCTAACCTAACCTCACCTGACCTAACCTAACCTAACCTCACCTCACCTAACCTAACCTCACCTGACCTAACCTAACCTCACCTGACCTAACCTAACCTAACCTCACCTGACCTAACCTCACCTCACCTGACCTAACCTAACCTCACCTGACCTAACCTAACCTCACCTGACCTGACCTAACCTAACCTCACCTCACCTAACCTAACCTCACCTGACCTAACCTAACCTCACCTGACCTAACCTAACCTAACCTCACCTGACCTAACTTAACCTAACCTGACCTAACCTAACCTAACCTCACCTGACCTAACCTCACCTCACCTGACCTAACCTAACCTCACCTGACCTAACCTAACCTCACCTGACCTAACCTAACCTAACCTCACCTCACCTGACCTAACCTAACCTGACCTAACCTAACCTAACCTCACCTGACCTAACCTCACCTCACCTGACCTAACCTAACCTCACCTGACCTAACCTAACCTCACCTGACCTAACCTAACCTCACCTGACCTAACCTAACCTAACCTCACCTCACCTGACCTAACCTCACCTGACCTAACCTAACCTAACCTCACCTGACCTAACCTAACCTAACCTGACCTAACCTAACCTAACCTCACCTGACCTAACCTAACCTCACCTGACCTAACCTAACCTCACCTCACCTGGCTGGTTTTATTATCTCTTAATGTGAGCAGGTGGAGTGAGGCAGCCATGATAAGTGAAGGTAATAATGCTGGTAAGAGGATATATTCTGCGAAGGAAAATTCATTTACTGAACGTTCTTAGGAAACTTTTTCTCTTTCAAGTATATAGTCGTATTTTTCCCAAATATTATTGAGCTTTTAATATTTCATTTTTCATTTTATGTTCACTAAAGATAATAAACATTTGATTTTAGTTTACTAATTAATGATGTTTTTATTAAGTGATTTATTTTCTTCGATCTATTCTCAATTTTGAAACAACAGGTTGAAAATAAAGTATAAATAAATACAAAAACTTAGCAATAGGTTCAATGTACACTTTGTGCTGCACCTGACGATGATAGGAGTGAAGTAACTGAGTTATTTAGTCTCCAACTCTTGGGTTTACTGTTCATGTGTCTGAGACGTAACACACACGGAGCCACCACTGAGTAACGTACACCCCCTCCCTCTCACCCCTCCCTGCACACCCCCTCCCTCTCACCCCTCCCTGCACACCCCCTCCCTCTCCCCCCCCCTCCCTGTACACCCTCTCCCTTCCCCCTGTACACCCCCTCCCTTTCCCCACTCCCTCTCCCCTCTCCCTGTACACCCCCTCCCTCTCACCCCTCCCAGTAGACCCCCCTCCTTCTCCCCCCTCCCTGTACACCCTCTCCCTCCTCCCTGTACACCCCTCCCTATCCATCACACCTCTTGACACCCCTCATACCTACTGACACTCCCCCACACCTCCTGACACTCTCCACACACTCCCCCACCCCTCCTGACACTCCCCCACACCTCCTGACACTCTCCACACTCTACTGACACTCCCCCACACCTCCTGACACTCTCCACACACTCCTGACACTCCCCCACACCCCCTGACTCTCCCTCACCCCTCCTGACAATCCCCCACACCTCCTGACACTCCCCCACACCTCCTGACAGTACATCAGTCACAGTGGAAGTATCGTCATCGTGATCGACCGACTATTGACTCAGCTGAATGTCTAAGTGACCCAGACTGACTGATGTAATGTAAGTGATGAAGTGTGACTGATGTATTGTGACTGGCAGTGAGTAAGTGGCGGGGTGTTGTGAGGTTACTGGACCGTGTGACTGTGAGGTGACAGATCCGTGTGACTGTGAGGCGACAGGTTTGACCGTGTGACTGAGGCGACAGGTCTGACGGTGTGATTGGTACAGGGTGAGGTGACAGGTCTGACGGTGTGACTGGTACAGGGTGAGGTGACAGGTCTGACGGTGTGACTGGTACAGGGTGAGGTGACATGTCTGACGGTGTGACTGGTACAGGGTGAGGCGACAGGTCTGACGGTGTGACTGGTACAGGGTGAGGTGACATGTCTGACGGTGTGACTGGTACAGGGTGAGGTGACAGGTCTGACCGTGTGACTGGTACAGGGTGAGGTGACAGGTCTGACCGTGTGACTGGTACAGGGTGAGGTGACAGGTCTGACGGTGTGACTGGTACAGGGTGAGGTGACAGGTCTGACGGTGTGACTGGTACAGGGTGAGGTGACATGTCTGACGGTGTGACTGGAACAGGGTGAGGTGACAGGTCTGACGGTGTGACTGGTACAGGGTGAGGTGACATGTCTGACGGTGTGACTGGTACAGGGTGAGGCGACAGGTCTGACGGTGTGACTGGTACAGGGTGAGGTGACAGGTCTGACGGTGTGACTGGAACAGGGTGAGGTGACAGGTCTGACGGTGTGACTGGTACAGGGTGAGGTGACATGTCTGACGGTGTGACTGGTACAGGGTGAGGTGACAGGTCTGACGGTGTGACTGGTACAGGGTGAGGTGACATGTCTGACGGTGTGACTGGAACAGGGTGAGGTGACAGGTCTGACGGTGTGACTGGTACAGGGTGAGGTGACATGTCTGACGGTGTGACTGGTACAGGGTGAGGTGACAGGTCTGACGGTGTGACTGGTACAGGGTGAGGTGACATGTCTGACGGTGTGACTGGTACAGGGTGAGGTGACAGGTCTGACGGTGTGACTGGTACAGGGTGAGGTGACAGGTCTGACGGTGTGACTGGTACAGGGTGAGGTGACAGGTCTGACGGTGTGACTGGTACAGGGTGAGGTGACAGGTCTGACGGTGTGACTGGTACAGGGTGAGGTGACAGGTCTTACCGTGTGACTGGTACAGGGTGAGGTGACAGGTCTGACGGTGTGACTGGTACAGAGTGAGGCGACAGGTCTGACCGTGTGACTGGTACAGGGTGAGGTGACATGTCTGACGGTGTGACTGGTACAGGGTGAGGTGACATGTCTGACGGTGTGACTGGTACAGGGTGAGGTGACAGGTCTGACGGTGTGACTGGTACAGGGTGAGGTGACAGGTCTGGCGGTGTGACTGGTACAGGGTGAGGTGACATGTCTGACGGTGTGACTGGTACAGGGTGAGGCGACAGGTCTGACGGTGTGACTGGTACAGGGTGAGGTGACAGGTGTGACTGGTACAGGGTGAGGTGACAGGTCTGACGGTGTGACTGGTACAGGGTGAGGTGACATGTCTGACGGTGTGACTGGTACAGGGTGAGGTGACAGGTCTGACCGTGTGACTGGTACAGGGTGAAGTGACAGGTCTGACGGTGTGACTGGTACAGGGTGAGGTGACAGGTCTGACGGTGTGACTGGTACAGGGTGAGGTGACAGGTCTGACCGTGTAACTGGTACAGGGTGAGGTGACAGGTCTGACGGTGTGACTGGTACAGGGTGAGGTGACAGGTCTGACGGTGTGACTGGTACAGGGTGAGGTGACATGTCTGACGGTGTGACTGGTAGAGGGTGAGGTGACATGTCTGACGGTGTGACTGGTACAGGGTGAAGTGACAGGTCTGACAGTGTGATTAGCTGGCTCCTGGTGTGTAACAACTGTATCGACCTTCACGCTGCCTGACAATAATGTTGGTGTTTAGGCGTCGTAAAATAACACAACCTAACCTAACCTAACCTAAAACAACTGACCTCATTCCCCTTCACAGGTTCCTTTACACGACTGAGAGGAACGTGTGCGTGTGTGTGTCTCTCCACAGATAAGAACACACAAACATCTTTATCGAAACGTCCTGTACAACAAAGCCGATTATCTCTCTCACCAAAAGGCTTGTAGGACTCACCCACACAGCCTTATATATGACACCAACTGTTATCACTCACGCAGCTTCGTCGCTCAATACAAGGAGAAGAGTTATGGCTCGTGGCTTGACGTTTCGCAAACCTTAAGATTGATGTGTAAGAGTTAGAAGGTTAAACATATTGGCCTCACTGTCGACCACAACTCATACCAAAACTTATGGTTCTTGATTATACTTATTTTGTTATGTTACTGTGATATTATGTTCCAGCCAACTAATTTTTTTTTCCTTTTTTTGTATTCAGTGGAACGTAATTGACACAGTGAACGTCTCTCTCTCTCTCTCTCTCTCTCTCTCTCTCTCTCTCTCTCTCTCTCTCTCTCTCTCTCTCAACACTGATTCTCAAAGCCAAGGAAACCAAAATGAAATGAAGACACAAGAAAAGGAGAAATGATTTTATCCTCTAAGCATTTCTGTCAGCTCTCCCGCCCACATATTTATGATGAACACGGAAGAATAAACACCCATTGAGATATATATATGTAAATTAAGCCTCCAATCTCCTATATAATGAACACAAAAGACAGCCATCAGCCTATATATATATCATCTAGGGACGAATGGTAGCAGTCAATGGTGGGACTTGTGTTCTCTTGGATAGGTTTGACAGCTCGGCTCACTGGCCTGGGAGATATGGTGACGCCCGCACTCCCAAGCGATCATACCTCAGTTAGGGGAAGAATGAAAACGCCTTTACCTCAGTTAGGGGAAGAATGAGAACGCCTTTACCTCAGTTAGGGAGAGAATGAGAACGCCTTTACCTCAGCTCGGGAGAGAATGAGAACGCCTTTACCTCAGCTAGGGAGAGAATGAGAACGCCTTTACCTCAGCTCGGGAGAGAATGAGAACGCCTTTTACCTCAGTCCGTCCGTAGATCAGTGTGGGACAGGGAGGCACGTCGTCCCCTGGTCACACCAATGAGAGGTCCTGGTGTCCCTCCTCTACTCTAACTCTTCTTACTGCAGTGCTAGAGTCAAGTGTCAGAGTCAAGTGTCAGAGTCAAGTGTGAGTCAAGTGTCAGGGTCAAGTGTGAGAGTCAAGTGTGAGAGTCAAAGTGTGAGTCAAGTGTGAGAGTCAAGTGTGAGAGTCAAGTGTAAGGGTCAAGTGTGAGAGTCAAGTGTGAGAGTCAAGTGTAAGGGTCAAGTGCCAGTGTCAGAGTCAAGTGTGAACATACATACATACAGTAGTACATGATGCAGACAGCACTGAGAGCCCTAGAGAGTAGCTCACCTGTCTCCTTCCTCTTCACACTCTTCCCTCACCCATGTTAGGTGTCTCGTATCATTATCATCATCATCATCATCACATCATTATTTTTATTAGTCGTTGTTTTTCTTTTGGTTCCAATTCGCTTTAATTTTCTTAGAACAGAAAAAATTTTGCTAACGATCCCCTTAATGCGATTTTGTTTGTCGTGGGTAAACAGACACCAGTCATGTCATCTATAACCAAATCGACCAGAAATAACCTGATTTACGCTAACTTACTGAAAATAAATGACTTAAAGCACTAAAATATAAAAATAAGTATAAACGTTCTGAAAAACAAAAGAGGGTTTCTATACACGTTCGTAAATCATCCAATATTTTACACCCTTTACTTATGACTGTCTCACACACGAACGTCGGTGGTGTATATTGATTGACACAGACCTTTGGAGGAAGGCTAACTGAGCAGGGTTCACATGGTAGGATTCGGATAGATGGTTCACAAGGATGGGTTCAGATGGGTGGTTTACAAGGAAGGATTCACATGGAAGGTTCGGATGGTCGGTTTACAAGGAAGGGTTCATATGGCAGGGTTCATAAGGAAAGATTCAGAAAGGAGCTCAACAAAGGAAGATACTATAGACACAGAGGTTCTGATAAAGTGTTTACGTGGAGGTTCGCGAGAAAAAGGTTCACACGGAAGGTTCATAAGGAGAGATTCACACGTTGAGTTCAAAATAAATGATTCACAATAGAAGTTTCAAAAAGCAAGATTCGCACAGGGTTCGTTTGTCCTCTAAGGTTCACAAGTAAGACTCTCTCTCTCTCTCTCCACGCATGTAGGTGAGTCGTTGGGGAAGATCTGAGCCATAAGACAGGATATAAACGGTCTGAGGGAAGGAAAACTCATAGAGGATGTATCTTAGTTATATATTTGATGGTAAACTTAACAGAATTTCCGGAGCGTTTCTTACCCCCTGTCCTCCTCCCCCAACCCCTCTTCCCACCTCTCCTCTCCCTCCCTTCCCCTCACTCTCCCTTTCCCCTGCCCCTCCCCCTCTCTCCCCTTCCCACTCCTTAAGTCACCTCGCTCGCTCTGGAAGTCTTGACGAAAATGGAAGTGTGTGACGTATTTTGAAGACGGTGAATGACGCGATACTGAAACAGCGATTTTTGAGGCGTTAGTTCCCCGCCACAGTCGTTCATTTGGACCATCTTTTAAAGCTTCGTTCAGTTAGCTGGGGAGAGGGAGGAGGTATAAACAGTATTAGTTCACAATATGGTGGATGATACTCAAGATTTTGATGATACTGAACGATAGTTATTGAAAAAAGGGAGGAAGGGTGTATAGTTTGCCGTGTTGGGTTACCGCAGGAGTATAAGAGCGTCGAAAATAAGGCATTTGTGTGTAAACGAGGCGCCGCGGACCCACTAAATGGAATCTCACACATTTCAGGATTGTTATGGTTGGGTGATGGTGGCCCAGACGCCAGGGTGTTCCCGCCAAATTAACTATAACTCCTCTGGTGGACCTACGTCATGAGGGAGGGGGGTACGTTATGGGGAGGGATGGTGGGTGTATGTTATGGGGGTAGGGGAAGGGAGGTTGGGAGGAGTGGGTGATGGGTCGCGTCATGGGGAGGGAGGAGCAGGTGTACGTCATGGGGGGAGGGAGGGGGGGGGGGTGTTGGGTTGTGGGTTGAGAAAAAAACATGATGATTTACTGTCAAAAAAATAAAAGGTATATTAACCCAAACGGTCCTGTAAATCTCAGACGAGGGTTGAGAAGGTGAAGGTAATATGAAGACAGTATTAAATATTTATCCCGTGGTGGTCTTACGTCACCGGGTCAGGGAGGGAAGAACACGGAACTAGGGAGGGAAGAACACGGAACCAGGGAGGGAAGAACACGGGGCCAGGGTGGGAAGTACCGGGCCAAGGGTGGAATCAATGGGACAGGGAGGGAAGCACGGGGGAATTTACCTACAGAAAAACACGTTGAATTAACCAAGCAGGTGTAATAACTGTCTGGGAGGGGCGGACTACACCAGATGAAGAGCAATATTATCAAAATATTAACTACTTTGTAATTCCTCTCACGAGTTATGTCAAGGGGAGAGGAAGATTTACCCGCGAGATAAAAAACAGGAGAAATATTACTTAACCAAAGACGGTGTATGGGAGGACAGGTGAAGGCTACTGAAAGTGAATGTGGAATTACTGAATAATTAAGAATAATTCTCCCGGTTGGGCCAGAGAGAGAGAGAGAGAGAGAGAGAGAGAGAGTGTAGAAAAGAGAGAGAGAGAGAGAGTGTAGAAAAGAGAGACTTGAGGTAGATAAAGAGAGAGAGATAATGTAGTGAAAGAGAGAGACAAGGAAGAGAAATACTATAAAAGTGTCACTATTGAAACACAATTAGTGGAGGAACACAGGTGAGGCGCCTCAGGTAACACTCACACTTGGATACTGGAATATATCTACACACCTGAGGGGGGGAGGAGGAGGAGGGGGGAGAAGGAGGAGGGGGAGGGGGAGGAGGGGGGAGGAGGAGGGGGGGAGAAGGGGGAGGGGGAGGAGGATATACTGAGGCCATTGTTACTTTGTATTTATTCCTGGTAATATATTTAAGAAAAGAGAATTTGTGTCAAGTAACCTAACCTAACCTAACATAACCTAACCTAACCTTGAGATAGTGGCAAGGGCTAGTGAATTACAGACGAGGAATAGTCAGTCAGACCCGTGCAAGATACAACGACCGGGAGCAAGGCCAGTCATAACCACACACACACACACACACACATTGGGAATGTCTATGAACTTCCACACAGCTTTTCTGGTTTCTCAAGACGCTATATGAAGCTGTTTTATATGTTAGTCGATCCAGTGCTGTGCCAGATAATTCCCTCACTAAAAATATCACGAAAATCATTCAATTCTTTCCTGTTTTGTGGAAATTAACACCCAATTGACTTTTAACACTACACAACGGATGGTTGATCGTGAAATTCCGGTTTTACTTGACAATCGACATGCTGACGATGCTGACTAGGTGGTATTGCTTCTGAATTTGCCGCTTATTTACACCAAGTCGTGGCTGACGAGGTGGTGGGGTGAACAGGCTGTGTTTTGATTACCAGCCGCCGGAGTTGTTTTCCTGTTGTGGGATATTTGACGATGTGTGGTGACTCTTTTGTCCACAGTGAATCTTCTCTCCTGTATTCTTAGCTGAGACAATTTTTTTTCAGTACAAGATACAAAGAGACAAACTTCACTGACTATTTCTTCTTCTACAAATTTAAAGATAATGTTAAATTCCTCCTTAACAAAGTAAAATTATAATGTACAATCGACCAAAAGAAAACCTTACCTTACAAAATTGTATTAACAAAATATGACACAAAGAACGAAGGAGTCGCAGTGTTCATTCTGAAATTCATCGATCACCCCAGTACAGAAAGTTTCTTCTCTATATATTAATCACCATCTCATCCACGTATGATCTCCGTATCATAAACAAAAAAGATATTTCGAAATGGACATAATTTTTACGCCATCTATAGTTATGAATAAAAAAAACCAAAATATAATCAAACTATAGAAATACATTAAAAATCATAAAATATACACAGAAATAAGAGACAAATATATTTAAAGAACTCCAAGAAATACTTACAAAAATAAATATAAATATATACTCAACACACACATGAATCCCAGAAAAAAAATGTTCTTGTAAATCTGACCAAAGGTTGTTCAAACGTCTTCCATATTATATACAGTGACATCTATATAAACACGTGGGAGATAAAATGGGAAAAGTGAGAAGGACATTGGTGGAGGAGACGAGAACAGCGGCGGGGAGAGTTTCCGTAGAAGAGAGAAGGAAGAAATATATCAACAACACGACAGTCAATTGTTTTGGAGATGAGGGGCGTCGCCATGTCTGCTATAGTTCACTAAATCTTACGATATCTCCATTTTTCTTCTATTTACGATTAATTCTTGTTCTATCCTTCTTGTTACATTTTTTTTATTTACTCCGTCTTCTTCATCAACTGTCTTATGTCTTATTTCTATATAATTTTCGTCTTTTTATTTGTTATATGTATTGTCTTATAGAGGAAAGATACACGTATATACAACACATGAGTCTATGTCTTCCTTCTTCAGGAAGTTCCTCCGGCAGGTCTCTTCCATAGTGGTTCTGGACCTCCTGCCATCTCTTGACAGCTTCTCACATATGTCACTCCAGCTGAAGGCCTTCCCGCGTCTTGGTGCTCTCTCTCTCTCTCTCTCTCTCTCTCTCTCTCTCTCTCTCTCTCTCTCTCTCGTCAGATCTCAGCAGAAGGCAACCGACCAACTCTACACAGATGAGAAACCACAGAAAATGTTTACTTCAAGAATCAACTTTTGACACTACATCACGAAGGAACATACAAACGCCCATCAATCCACCCACCCAGCCCCACACCCACCCAGCCCACCCACCCACACACACACCCACCCACACACACACGTTACAACTATTACACCCCAAACACATCACCACTACCAGTCATAAACCAGGTATCAACACACGACCCCAGACAACCTGTAATTATTACCTGGTTTATCTGGTCATTAAATACATATCAAATGCACAAGAAGCTTTTACGGTTCATAAAACAAGACCAATGCACGAGGCTGCCACGCTACCCAGCCAGGGGAACACAGCTGATATGTTCACTGATAGTAATTGTCTGGTTTCCACGTCGGCTACAACAGATATGAGTTTGTATGTTTGTTTATCTTTGGTTTTCGCTGCGTTTCAATTATTATCACACACACACACACACACACACACACACACACACACACACACCCCTTCTCCCTTCAACAGCAAGTGTCTAGGGGTCGTATAAACTGTAGGTAAGATCCTGGGAGGCAGAAACTCTTCATACACGGGATGTTGTCTTAATTCCTCCACCACATAAAGACAATCACTGATGCTCCTTCCTGCTAGGTAAAGGCTGAAGCTCTATCGCCCTTGATTAGAATTAGCATGTCTCCTGGTTAACAGACCCAGCCCCTGGGTTTGTCAGTTCGTGTTTAGCGGCGGCGAGGGAGTGTCTTCGCCCTCCCCCTGTGATGAGAGACGTCTCATTGTGGCTGTCTCTCTATCCTGAGTCTCTGTAATGACGAAGAGGAACAAAGAGCCAGACTATGACATGTATAGTAGGCTATATTACAGCCTCCTTCATTAATGCCAGATATTATCTTCGTCTTCAGGGACCAGGGATTATTGCTTTACTTTGTGAGTCTGACTGTGCTTGTGTCTGTACGTATGTATAGCTGTCCCTCATGCATCTTCTTCCCTCCCTCCCTTACACCACCTCCCTCCCCCCCCCCTTACACACGTACTGTCCTATATGGTGTCATTAAGGGTGAAAAATTTTATTCTGAGACCATTTTCTTCTGTACTTATCGTGGAGTGTGTGTGTGTGTGAGACAATACCACCACCACCTCCTCTTCCTCTCCTCACCTTGTATCACCTCATTTTTCTTCTCAATATAACCCCCCCCCCCCACACACACACACACACCCTGTATAGGAAACATGACAAGAATTAAATTTTTTTACGTCACTCAACTCTCTCCCCGGCGTTTGTGTCACCTCTAAGACGTTCATATTGGTTACCTTTGTTCTTCTCGGAGCCCTCACTAGTTTCTTCACCAACGTCACACCTCAAAATATGTATTATGTGGTCTGGTCTGGTTGGGTCGAGTCGGGTCTTTCTTTCTCTCTTGGATAAATAAGAACAGCCACTCAACAAAGGCTCTCTCATCATATTTGTTTCCACTTTGTTCACCCCTTCACGTATCCACCAAAGTTCATCGCCAGTCCACGTGTCATGTTGAGCCTCTTCTCCGTATTCCGTCTGTGTTGTTGAAGTGATCGGAGGTGATTTCCCTCAGGTCCACCCCCCCCTTGTGAACCTACACGGGGTGGGGGGGGGGGTTGGGTCTGAAGGCCAGAAACAAGTTTTTCTTCTTGGTAAATGTTATAAATTCGTCTGATCTTTTGATAGTCGTGGAATATAAGTCTTTATTTTGATTTTACGGTAGAATTTTTTCATTTTTGGGGTGTGACGTACGGTGCACCATGATATACGGTACACCATGATATACGGTACACCATGATATACGGTACACCATGATATACGGTGCACTATGATATACGGTACACCACGAGGTACGGTACACCATGATATAAGGTACATCATGACGTATGGTACATCATGACATACGGTGCACCATGACGCACGGTACACCATGACGCACGGTACATCATGACGCACGGTACACCATGACGCACGGTACACTGTGACGTAACTATTGTGTGTGGATGGTAGTCGGTGTTTATGTCATAGACATAAACAAATACTGTTAAATGTACATACAAAAGTCAGCTGAATATAGCAGAAAATGTAACCTGTATTTAACCTGTAATTAACCTGTATTTAACCTGTATTTGTTGTTTAATATGACCTCACTGCGTGGAGGTCTCTCGCCCCGATGTCCTTAACCTTGAATTAGTTTAGGTTTTATCTTCAACTTCGCCTCTAAACCATCTGTTTGTTGTGTCCCTCTTGCCTGTTATTCTGAGGTGGATAAGGCCGAAAATATTCCATAATGAGTCTAACTTAACACACTTATTGTCAATGCTCTCTTGAGTGTATCTTCCAAACGGGTGTTGAATAGTACACGATAGTATGATAGTTCCTTATCTTACATCCTCACCCATCTAGATAAGACTCCCTGATTCCTCTATGTGCCCCGACAACACAACACATTCTCTCATAAAAAAGTCTTCTGTTAACTATATCCGGTGCACATGACGTCCCACTTCAGTCAATAATTTCTGAAGTGTTTTTACTGTTACATGGAACGTCTTATAAAGGTTCACAATAAACATTATTCTGGTATTATCTTGATGGTTTTTTTAATACACAATTTTGTTTTAGATTTGAAGTGAAGTGTCTCAGGACAGAGGCACACAACTCTCTTCCTTTTGTCGACACTCGGGGTGCATAGTCTTCTCCTGTAATACCATCAGCATAACTTTAGATGCGATACAAGTGTGATGGTATGTGACACCTCCCTGTATTTGCCTGGAAATTGTTGTGAAAATGAAGTGCTTCCAGACCTACACTACAGCCCCTCTCGCTTCCTACAATCCAGAGTTTGTCACACTAAGCCAACTTTGTGTGTATGTGCTTTCTATGTGTGTGTTGCCTCAGAGCTCCGGCATTCACTAACTTTACACATGTCTATCCCACCCCATACACAAATGCCTCCCTCCCATACGCTTTTCCCTCCCCTCTTATACTCATCTCCCTCCTGCCTCCATACACCTAAGAAACATAACATACATATAAGCAACATCATACATATCTACGTAACATCACATACATCTAAGTAACATCACATACATCTAAGTAACATCACATACATCTAAGTAACATCACATACATCTAAGTAACATCACATACATCTACCCAAGTAACATCATTGAGTTAAGCCAGTGGTGTTGTACAAATAACCCAACTTATGAACTAATGTTATAAAAGAAATGTTTCCCGTTGGTAAGACAGACAGACTGTGTTGTTCCTTCTACTCTTAGACACATTTCCTCACATTTCCTGTTTCCGGCAGAGTCACAAGGCCTCCCAACATTGCCGAGGTCTTGTTCACTCTCCTACGACCTCACTTTTAAACCTTTCTGCCACAGTGTCAAGGACTTACACACAAACTTACACCAGTTAACTTTTGTAACTCTTGGGTAGAAATGTTTGGAATGGTGATGAATGATTGATTACAATATGGATAGATCAATACAGGAATTGTCATATTATTCCTGTTCATAAAGTTTTTAATCATCATAATTATCTAACTCAAAACTTAACCTAACTCCTAACTTAAATTAACTCCTAACCTAACCTAACTCCTAACCTAACTCCTAACCTAACCTAACTCCTAACCTAGCTCATAACTTAACCTAACTCCTAACCTAACTCATAACTTAAATTAACTCCTAACCTAACCTAAACTCCTAACCTAACCTAACTCCTAACCTAACTCATAACTTAACCTAACTCATAACCTAACCTAACCCACAACACAAATATATTACAACACGGAAATATTACATCACACGGAGGCCCAACCGGAAAACAACAACACAAACACAAACAGGTTGATTTCTCTCTCGTTACCTGTACTAATTAACACTCACCTGTATGAAGCGATGGTGAAGGTGATCGGGGTAGTCATTATCACTCACTATCTTATGTAAGTCACTATCATAGACTTAATTTTTCCTTATTTTTTTCCAACTAATAAAATTGTCACAGTAATATATGTAAGCTATTTTTACATGACTTATTATTTTTTTCTAATGCACTATAACAGCACTGTATTTTGTCCAGTTCACTATAACATCACTGTATTTTGTCCAGTTCACTATAACATCACTGTATTTTGTCCAGTTCACTATAACATCACTGTATTTTGTCCAGTTCACTATAACATCACTGTATTTTGTCCAGTTCACTATAACATCACTGTATTTTATCCAGTTCACTATAACAGCACTGTTTTCTGTCCAGTTCACTATAACATCACTATATTTTGTCCAGTTCACTATAACAGCACTGTTTTCTGTCCAGTTCACTATAACATCACTATATTCTGTCCAGTTCACTATAACATCACTATATTTTGTCCAGTTCACTATAACATCACTGTATTCTGTCCAGTTCACTATAACATCACTATATTTTGTCCAGTTCACTATAACATCACTGTATCCTGACCGTCACTACGTAATATTCACAAAATAGCTGAACGAACAAGCACTCCACAACACTTACCACAATGGTATTTAAAGTGTAGTAAATGTCCTTGAGCGCTTTAAATCAATACCTTTCACGGGGTCATCAATGCTTACCTACAAATGGCCAGTATTTTCAGAACTGTCAGGAGCAGAAGTAAAGAGTCCGTACTGTATGTTCCTCCTCGTATTCTCTGACATATTCATAATAAATAAAAAGATGGGCACCTTGATGAAGATTTCTGTTGATGTATGTACAAAAGTTATTCAATTCACCGCTAGAGGAGCTGACTTTCGTTTGTTGTCTGTTTATGCTTCATCTCTTAAACACACACACACACACACACACTTTCCTAACATCATTACTGTGCTCCTTGTCTCGTCTCCCACCATCGCCACCATCACCACTAGTCATATTATTATCAACAATTCCCCCTCCCCCTATCCCCTACCCACCCACCCACCCTTCCCCTCCCCGTCTCCCCCTCACCCTCTCCCCCCCCACCTTCCCCCCCACCCCCACCTCCCCAAGAGTTCTTTTCTAAATATATATAGTTTCCTTCCTTCCTTCAAGTTCTGTTTGTTCTAAGTCTTGTAGCTTCCTCTTTCGCTTCATCCCTCCTTCCCTCATTCCTTCCCTCCCTCCCTCCCTACCTTCATCCCTCCCTCTGTCCCTGACGAGGGTGCTTGACCAGACCCACACACTAACGCCTTCAGATGACTGGATGACGCGTTAATCCCTTCAGATAAATCCCATGAAATTCAGTTCCTCGCATACTAAACAAAATTCATCCTGGGTTTTTCAGAGACTCGCGTGAATTACAGTAATCTGGTGCTGCTGGGATGGAAAATACAGAACCGTGTAATCTGGGTGATACAGAGGGGTGTAAGCTGGTTAAAAATTACAAAGGATTTATTCGACTAAATTTACTGTATGTGTGTGTGTATGTTTGTTCTGATTATACAGTGAGTGTTTGTGCTGTAATAACTGGGACCTGTGTTGATAAAGTTAAGTGTAATTTTGTGATGTACTTTTGTGTTCTTGCTGTAATCAATGTAATTATTTTTGTGTCTAATTTGGGGATTAATGTACAGTCAAGGCTTATATATCACCGTCAGATTACTACCTAATCTAACCTAACCTAACAACCTAACCTAACCTAATAACCTAACTCTAAATAGCTTAATCTAATAACCTAACCTAACCTAATATACCCTAATAGAATAGGTTAGGTTAAGGTAGGTTGGGTTAGGTTAGGTTAAAGTAGGTTAGGTTAGGTTAAGGTAGGTTGGGTTAGGTTAGGTTAAAGTAGGTTGGGTTAGGTATACTAATACTCTCCACTTAAAGCTTTTGTTTAATTATCGTCATTTACATACCTACGTAATATATTGACATCATTACTATAACACAAGTATCCCCAAACAACTGCTGCTGTCATTTCCATAAACACTGTACTTGTTCGTTATAATCTGCGTCATTATTTACTATAGTTTTGTGAACTAACTCTACTTAGTGTAACAGAACCTCATACACACTTCAGGTAAACACTGCACTGAGCATTGCTGTGATCACTACCACCAAAATCTACAACCAATTTCAAACACTCTACAACCAAACATTATCTAAACCCAATTATATGTAACCAATTAACAACTCAATTCATTAAGGTTCACCATTGTTGCCTGTCTGTACCTGCGTCATTAGCGGGTAGGTGAAACAAAACAGAGCGGTAGTGTTATTAGCTCCACATAGCGCGCCAACACGGGGACGGCGCCAATATGAGCCTAAATTTGCAATGCTAAAAAGTGGACAATTTTAATACTGTACCATCGCCTGTGTTTGTCAGTACACCATACACATTTACACACAAATGTGTATACGTGTTAGCCCATGTACATCCCTGCCCGAAATTATATATTATCTGTCTGTCTGTTTGTCTGTCTGTCTTGTATATCTGTCTATGTCTGTCTGTCTGTCTGTCGATGCAATATCTCACGATATATATCAAATTACAGGTGTGTCTCTACCTGTGTGGCCAACTCATTGATCAGTCAGACATAATACATTAGAACAACTACACCTGTCTCGCCTCAAGGGGTCTCATCCCCCCCCCCCCCCCTCAGTGACGCCCAGCTAAGCTTAATCTTCAGTTTCTCTATATAATTATATCCAAGACAGGTTGGGTTGGGTTAAGTTAAGTGGTACAAGGAGTTATGATACAGTAACAGCGGCTTCTCACATAGATTATTATTATTATTATTATTATTATTATTATTATTATTATTATTATTAATAGTAGTAGTAGTAGCATTGAGCTGATTGACGTAGTATAAATTGTTCCTACTAATTATATATATATAATAGTTTATACCAATTATACATACTGTACTGTAATATGTCGACGACTCCACCATTGGGATCAGCGTCAACAATTCTGCTCCCAACTATACCGCCCTTCAGGATTTATTGAACAGTCTCCAAAACTGGGCTACCAACAACCATGTCACCATCAACCATACCAAGACCATGGTTATGCACATCAACCTCTCCTCCGACATTGTCCCACCTCCTTCCATTACTCTAGGTCCGAACACACTCCAGGTCGTAGATTCCACGAAGCTCCTCGGCGTCACCATAGACAACAAACTAAATTGGAAACCACACGTCAATGAAGTTGTCAAATCCTCCAGTTTCCGTCTCCACCTCCTCCGCCGACTCAAGTCCCTCGGAGTTCCTGCACACGAGCTCCTCAGTGTTTACACAACATTCATACTTCCCAAGCTCACCTATGCCTCCCCCACCTGGTCTTCCTCCCTAAATGCCACACAACGTAAACACCTAGAAAAAGTGCAAAAGAGGGCATGCAAGATTATTCTCTCCTCCTCCTACTCCACATATCAAGAAGCGCTCAACACACTGACCCTTTCGACTCTCACTGACCATCACCACGACCTCATCTGCAAATTTGGTAAGAAGCTTCTACACCATCCCCGACACCGGCTCCTACTACCACCCGAGGTCCCTTGTCCGAGAATTGCTGTTCGACACCACAACCGCATCCAGCCCATACGTGCACGAACTGATCGCTATAAGAACAGCCCAGTCCCAACCATTGTAAAAATTATCAATAACTTGTAATACTGTAACACTGTCACTACGTTGAATTGAACTGTAGTTTGAGCTTTTCCCCATCTAAGTTATTATATGTCTTATTTGTGTCACTTATGTTACTTGTATATTATTTGTAATTCGTAACCCACTCCCCAAATATGTAACTGTATATTTTCAGCCTTCTGGCTGCCAAGCTCTTTCAATAAACCGTTAATTATTATTATTATTATTATTATTAATACTAGTATAATCATAATCTATAAATTTTCAAAGTGAAACTATATTGGTTAATATTCTTCTCCCACAGAACAACACTCAGCTACAACAAAGGTTTTAAATGTTTATGAGCAATTTAAAAACGAATGAAAAACAAACTTTCTAATATCACATTTTTTGTTCTCATCTCATAAAAATTTGAATTAGATCATGAAGTTATGCCAGAGGATGAATGCTGCTGCTGCTGCTGCTGCTGTATATGCCAGTGATCTTACGTGTCACTTAGTCTTAGTTCATTTACATAATGATACGTCTTCATTCTGATGCCAGATCTAAGCAATAACTCAACAATTTCAAGGGTCTATATTACGAGTCTGTCTGTCTGTCTGTCTGTGTAAAGAAAAACATACATAGTATTTTACTTTGTTTAATACCAGATTATTTTATTGAACCCAAAGACTTTACGATCTCAATAAATAAATAAAAATACAATCAACTCGCTTTTATTTCGTCACCTCTCGACCTCTCCTTGGTGAGTGCTCAAGCCCTGACCTCTCACGGCGCCCTCACAAGACCTCCCAGTGATCGGTAGCCTCTCGCGGGACTCTCTGACTTTTAGTGGAAATCTTGGTTACAAAAGTTTATATTGAAATGAATTTAGTGTTGTGCTGCGCCTTCCTAGAGTTGTCACGGATGTAAAGTTTATTTCGGGAGACTTTTCTTATATTTGTTTAACGTTTATGTGTGTGTTTGTATGTGTAACTCTTATGTAGTCTCTCGTTGATGTGTGTGTGTGTGGGGGGGGGGGGGGTGCAGCACATACAGATAAGATGAGAAACGACTACAAACAATTAACAAACACACACACACATCCAAATCATTCCATTAACCTCGAAACACAGTGCATAAAGTGGTTCATGATATTCACACTGATCCACAGGGCTATACGTGTTAATGCATTTACTAGTGTAAGATTATATATTCAGTTGTAACAGTAAATATGCTTGGGTCCAGGGAAGGTTTAAGATATCAGTCAAATACTCATTTACACATTGCGTTTTATTCAGCATT
>CAUDMG010001463.1:322500-362500 GCA_958450375.1 Homarus gammarus
CTTCTTCCCCTTCTCCCCCTCTTCTCCCTCCTTCTTCTCCCCTTCTTCTCCTTCTTCCCCTTCTCCCCCTCTTCTCCCTCCTTCTTCTCCCCCTTCCTCTCCTTCTCCCTGCCCCCAAATGGTCGATAACCTCTGCTTAGAACATTGGTGTAAGACGGATGACGATACTCTAAACCCAAGTTACACCTAACCTAACCTAACCTAACCAAACCTAACCTAACCAAGCCAAACCTAACCTAACCTAACCTAGCCTATCCAAACCTAACCTAACCTAACCTAACCAAAGTTAATATTATCACCAGATGTTAAAAGCCGAGGTTAAATTCAGTAATGTTCTCATGGATAAAGATAATCGCATTAACATTATCCGCTTGAACTGTAGGTTAATTACGTCTCTTAATTGTTACCTGAAATCATCTGAATAAGGTAGAGTCTCTGTGTAATTAGTGTACCATTTTTTACTAAGATTATATCCATATGATTCTTAAACTTAACGTAGAGTCTCAGCGTAAATATTAGGCCATTATGAGACTACTTTTGTATACCAGGTGTAAACTATTTGTGTAAACTAAGAACCTCATATTCAGTCTCGTTTTATGTATAATTAAATATGGTTTACGATGACTGAGTAGTTTACATATAATTATTTCGTCGCGGTAATTGTGATTTATACCAGAAAGTTTGTGAGGATAATTGGAGGGTTTTCTGCCTGTATATTATTGTTATTGTTATTGTTATTATTATTATTATTATTATTATTATTATTATTGTTGTTGTTGTTGTTGTTGTTGTTGTTGTTGTTGTTGTTGTTGTTGTTGTTGTTGTTGTTATACTTAGTCTTAACATCATTTAATCAATTAATTATTATTGTTACAGGTGGTGACGGGAACACACGGGGCGACACCACCAACTCGTGTCAATAGTTTTAATATATACGGACAGCGGACACAAACATGCCTCAGTGGCGACCAGTGACTGTGGGGGGAGGACGGGGCCCTGATTTATTGCATTTTTTCCTATATTGCCCTGAAAAACTTTATAAATTGTTATTAAATTGTTGTTAAATGGTTATTTTATCTCTCTCTCTCTCTCTCACTGAACCATAAATCACGCTCACTGAAAGATGGTAATAGCGCCACTTGTTATATACTGATATGGCACATCCTTGAAGACTCAGTGAAATATTGTGTGATGGTTATTAAGAGCTTCCTGGATCCTAGTAGCGTGTGTGTGTGTGTGTGTGTGTGTGTGTGTGTGTGTGTGTGTGTGTGTGTGTGTGTTTTGCCCTCGACGTGATAAAAGGTTAGTTTGTTTTTTCTTCTTATTTTGAGGGATGATTAATTTTGTTTTGGAGTTTGTAAAGAATTTTGGATGAGCTGCTCTCTCTCTCTCTCTCTCTCTCTCTCTCTCTCTCTCTCTCTCTCTCTCTCTCTCTCTCTCCTCCTATCCTATATCCTTCTCCCTTCCATATTTCTTTCTACCCTCGTTCTTCCTCATTTCTTCTCACACTCTCTCTCCATTCCTCCCTCCTTCTCCCCCTCTCTCGTTCCATCCTCCCTACTCTCCCCCTTCTCCACATCTCCCCCTCCCACCCTCACCACCACCCTCCCTCACCACCACCCTCCCTCACCACCCTCCCTCACCACCACCCTTCCTTCCTCACCACCCTCCCTCACCACCACCCCCCCTCACCACCACCACCCTCCCTCACCACCACTCTCCCCTATACAGACTATCATCTCCACAGTAACAATACATTGAGGCTCCAGCACTCCCCAGAGACAACCAGCCTCCCACACTCCTCCTCCCACACTCCTCCTCCCACACTCCTCCTCCCACACTCCTCCTCCTCCATTCCAGAGATTCACAGCTTCGACCCAACGTCACACAGATCCACTGGCCTTCACTGCGTCTCTGTTATCCCTGTGTAAGATGTATAGCCTGTGTTTTGTAGAGCTCTATTACCTTACTCTACTGCCTTACTCTCCTACCTTACTCTACTACCTTACTCTACTACCTTACTCTCCTACCTTACTCTACTACCTTACTCTACTACCTTACTCTACTACCTTACTCTACTACCTTACTCTACTACCTTACTCTACTACCTTACTCTACTACCTTACTCTCCTACCTTACTCTACTACCTTACTCTCCTACCTTACTCTCCTACCTTACTCTACTACCTTACTCTACTACCTTACTCTACTACCTTACTCTCCTACCTTACTCTACTACCTTACTCTACTACCTTACTCTACTACCTTACTCTCCTACCTTACTCTACTACCTTACTCTACTACCTTACTCTACTACCTTACTCTACTACCTTACTCTACTACCTTACTCTACTACCTTACTCTACTACCTTACTCTACTACCTTACTCTACTACCTTACTCTCCTACCTTACTCTCCTACCTTACTCTACTACCTTACTCTACTACCTTACTCTCCTACCTTACTCTACTACCTTACTCTCCTACCTTACTCTACTACCTTACTCTACTACCTTACTCTACTACCTTACTCTACTACCTTACTCTACTACCTTACTCTACTACCTTACTCTACTACCTTACTCTACTACCTTACTCTACTACCTTACTCTACTACCTTACTCTACTACCTTACTCTACTACCTTACTCTCCTACCTTACTCTACTACCTTACTCTACTGCCTTACTCTACTACCTTACTCTCCTACCTTACTCTACTACCTTACTCTCCTACCTTACTCTACTACCTTACTCTACTACCTTACTCTACTACCTTACTCTACTACCTTACTCTACTACCTTACTCTACTACCTTACTCTACTGCCTTACTCTACTACCTTACTCTACTACCTTACTCTACTACCTTACTCTACTACCTTACTCTACTACCTTACTCTACTACCTTACTCTACTACCTTACTCTACTGCCTAACTCTACTACCTACTCTACCTTACTCTACTACCTTACTCTACTACCTTACTCTACTACCTTACTCTACTACCTTACTCTACTACCTTACTCTACTACCTTACTCTACTACCTTACTCTACTACCTTACTCTACTACCTTACTCTACTACCTTACTCTACTACCTTACTCTACTACCTTACTCTACTCCTTACTCTACTCCTTACTCTACTACCTTACTCTACTACCTTACTCTACTACCTTACTCTACTACCTTACTCTATTACCTTACTCTACTACCTTACTCTACTACCTTACTCTACTACCTTACTCTACTACCTTACTCTACTACCTTACTCTACTACCTTACTCTACTACCTTACTCTACTCCTTACTCTACTACCTTACTCTACTACCTTACTCTACTACCTTACTCTACTACCTTACTCTACTACCTTACTCTACTGCCTTACTCTACTACCTTACTCTACTACCTTACTCTACTACCTTACTCTACTACCTTACTCTACTACCTTACTCTACTACCTTACTCTACTACCGTACTCTCCTACCTTACTCTACTACCTTACTCTACTACCTTACTCTACTACCTTACTCTACTACCTTACTCTACTACCTTACTCTACTACCTTACTCTACTACCTTACTCTACTACCTTACTCTACTACCTTACTCTACTACCTTACTCTACTACCTTACTCTACTACCTTACTCTCCTACCTTACTCTATTACCTTACTCTACTACCTTACTCTACTACCTTACTCTACTACCTTACTCTACTACCTTACTCTCCTACCTTACTCTACTACCTTACTCTACTACCTTACTCTCCTACCTTACTCTACTACCTTACTCTACTACCTTACTCTACTACCTTACTCTACTACCTTACTCTACTACCTTACTCTACTACCTTACTCTACTACCTTACTCTACTACCTTACTCTACTACCTTACTCTACTACCTTACTCTCCTACCTTACTCTACTACCTTACTCTCCTACCTTACTCTCCTACCTTACTCTACTACCTTACTCTACTACCTTACTCTCCTACCTTACTCTACTACCTTACTCTCCTACCTTACTCTACTACCTTACTCTACTACCTTACTCTCCTACCTTACTCTACTGCCTTACTCTACTGCCTTACTCTACTACCTTACTCTACTACCTTACTCTACTACCTTACTCTACTACCTTACTCTACTACCTTACTCTATTACCTTACTCTACTACCTTACTCTACTACCTTACTCTACTACCTTACTCTCCTACCTTACTCTACTACCTTACTCTCCTACCTTACTCTACTACCTTACTCTACTACCTTACTCTACTACCTTACTCTCCTACCTTACTCTACTACCTTACTCTACTACCTTACTCTACTACCTTACTCTACTACCTTACTCTACTACCTTACTCTACTACCTTACTCTACTACCTTACTCTACTACCTTACTCTACTACCTTACTCTACTACCTTACTCTCCTACCTTACTCTACTACCTTACTCTACTACCTTACTCTACTACCTTACTCTACTGCCTTACTCTACTACCTTACTCTACTACCTTACTCTACTACCTTACTCTACTGCCTTACTCTCCTACTTTACTCTACAGCCACCCCTAAGACTCTGCATCACATTCAACATCCAACTTTCATCATTTCATTGATCTGATTCCATCTTATCACCAATGGAGATATTCCAGAGTGATATACTGAAGGAGAGGGAGATGATGTATGTATGTGTGAACGTGTGTGTATGTGTATGTATATGTGTGTGAACGTGGCGACCTGTGGTGTAATGGTCAGCATACTCGCTTCGTATGTGAGTAGACCCGGGTTCGATCCACTGGCATGGTGAAATTATGGGCAAGTTTCTTTACGCCATTTGCCTCTGTCTACCCAGCAGTAATTAAGGACCTGGATGTTAATCGATTTGCGGATCGTGTTCCGGGGTAATGGTTAGCCAGTGCAGTTGGCAAGTTGCCCGGTCTTCTCGGACTATTCCTTGACACTGGGTCATGCAGCTCGTTAACCTTAAACAAATTCACACCTAGGTGGACCTTGGGCCGGCCATCATCGATTTCGAGGGGCAACCACTATATTTATTATGTATACATGTATGTGTAGCTCCACAATATCCATCTCAACATATCAGTAAGGTCAGGAAAGGCAAAGATCATGGTGTAGAGAGCACCACCACATCACCGCCTGACGAAGGAGCTGTTCTTGCTGCCTTGTATCAACACACCGCTCGTGTCCCCAAGCTAGACGCTGTTTCCTGATCGTTTGGAAAATATATCCTTCCAGTGTGTCGTTTTACCGTCTATTCAGTCTTGTACTGTAGTGTTTTACATTCTATTCTGTCTTTTAGTGTGTCGTTTTACTGTCTATTCTGTCTTTTAGTATATCGCTAAGGGCAGTAGGTGAGACAGGTATTAATGCTTCTTCTAACAGTAGAACTTATAAATAATTTTAACACGTTTAAAGTTTGTATACATGTAGTTTACTATATTTGTGTGTGTGTGTGTGTGTGTGTGTGTGTGTGTGTGTGTGTGTGTGCGTAACCTTGTAGAATGTCTCTGGATATCAACAATACGACTTATGCTACGTCACCCTGTTTGTTCGGTCGTAACACCCGTGAGACACCTGCCTACAGAACTTCCTCTTGATAACAAATGAATCTGTTTTTCTTCCCGTGAATTAGTTCCATCAGAAAGGGAATTTCAGTCACGAAATAAGAGATTGTTTTTGTTAGGAAGTCTAGTCTACTTTTAACAGTGTGGTATTTGTTTGGGTAATATACGGTACTGGATATTGTAATGTATTATTCAAATGATAACCCTCCCCCCCCCCTCTCTCTCTCTCTCTCTCTCTCTCCGTTTTAACCGTATTTTCGGCACTACATCTTCACCTAAAACCACCTAATGTGTTTGAGATTATAAAAGAGAATGTAACGTTTCTTTCCGGGACTGAAGACAAATTAAACGTTTTTCTTCAGCGACTCGACGAGATTAACTAATTTTCTTGCCCTTCTGAATACATTTCCTGAGGTTTTACGCTGCCAGGAGACGTGACCAGGTTTGTCATTTACTGCTTAATGGAGAAACCTCGCCAGCAACTCCCCTCTCTGTCAGACCCTAAAGACTCTCTTACTCATGGCTCTTCATTCTCTGGTATGGATCTTTACGTCACGTTTATAAGATTTTCTCTCAACCTGTAACCCAAGCCCCCCCCCCCCCCCCCACCATCATTAACCTGGAGGACACCCAAGGACACCCTCCACCTCCATCACTAACCTGGAGTACGACCACCCCTCCCTCCCTCCCTCCACCTTCATAACTGACCTGGAGGGCAACCAAGCACACCCTCCACCTCCATCACTAACATGGAGGACAACCACCCCTTCCTCACTCCTCCTGCACGGACCAGAGTACAAAAAGTGCGGATATTCACCACGAGGAACAGTAATGAATTTATACCTGTGTCCCTGAGCCTCTAACCCCCCCCCCCCCCACCCCTCACCACCACAGGAGAAAAGCATAGTGTCCTTCAGATTAGGTTACGTTAGTGGGGATGGGTGTGTGTGTGTGTGTGTGTGTGTGTGTGTGTGTGTGTAGAGACAGACAGTGAAATGGACTAAGACGCACACACAAAAAAACAACAACAAAAAGCGTCAGATACATACAGGCCTCGGGGCAGTGAACCACGCCGCTGCTCTACTCCGGGAGCAGATCAAGGCGGAGACCCCGTCATATACATCAGTACTTATGACATCACATCGTCAGCCGGCCGTGAACCCGCGGGGGAACATACCAGACTTTCTCCGCCACCTGCAGGAGAAACACCACGACGGTTAGAGAAGATTGTTGTCTTAGAGGAGACGCTCAGAGTAAGGGAAGAGAGTAACAGTAAATTTACTTGTGTCTCCGGGCCTCTACGTTGGTCTTGTGTTTCAGAATATATCTACCTTATGCTCACATGAGTAGGATCTTCCACTTAGGTCTATCAGTACTCCTACGATAGTCCCTAGTGTGTCTCTGAATACATCGACCATACACCATCCTCACTTGTGTCGACGCTTCCTGTAAAGAATTCTGCTCGAGTCTATTCAGAATACAATACGCATCAATAATACTTTTGAGAACTTCCACCATCAGGTGTGTGTGTGTGTGTGTGTGTGTGAATTGGTCTTTATTTAACATTGTTACTAATTGTTCTATATAACGTTGACATAAACACTACCACGAACACTAACGTTTCTGAGTCATGAATGCACTTATGTCTTATCTGCCATGGCCGTTCTTCAGCAAGACGAGTAACGATAAAGACAATAGTTTTTTATTAAGATTTCACTCTGTAAGGACGTCATCACCCGGAGACTTTTGTTATAATATGTAAGAATTGAAGATTATCAGAGAAAATAACTCAAATGAAAACTTTGTTACAGTCATCCACTGATCTGTCTCTCCTTACTTCCATTACTCAGTAAATTAGACTCAAATTGTGATATGCAAGAGTTTACCCCACTTAGAGGTTTTCTTTGATCGCTTGTTTGCTGTTAGCGTTGTGTTTGTTGATTTACGCGGCTCAGTTACCAGGGTCATTAACTACGGATCACAAAACCTTTAAAAGAATATTATGATGGTACAAGTCTGCGTCAATGTCTTCGTCTTCACCGTCAATAGTAACCAGACAGACAGCTCTACCTGACACTGTAGCTAGAATATTCTGGCAGTATGTGTTAGCCTCCCTGATCTTTAGATGTGTCTCTCAACTCTATGAATGCTGGCTCTTATGTCAGACTAGCTAACTGACTGAGAGAACTTTTTCCTGAAGACCCGCCGTTCACTTCAGGCTGTTCAGGACTACACTGATTGACGTAAATATTGACTTCTTCGTCGTCATCGTCTTTAATGAAAAAATAATCACTAGTTCAGTATAACGTAACACACACACACACACACACACACACACACACACAGAGTCTTGTCTCCAGGAATAATATATACTACCCAGGTAATATATTCTTTTGAGGCAACCGGTAGAGCGAGAGGGACCACAGCCGGTAGAGCGAGAGGGACAACAACCGGTAGAGCGAGAGGGACAACAGCCGGTACAGCGAGAGGGACAACAGCCGGTACAGCGAGAGGGACAACAGCCGGTAAAGCGAGAGGGACCACAGCCGGTACAGCGAGAGAGACCACAGCCGGTACAGCGAGAGGGACCACAGCCGGTAGAGCGAGAGGGACCACAGCCGGTACAGCGAAAGGGACCACAGCCGGTACAGCGAGAGGGACCACAGCCGGTACAGCGAGAGGGACCACAGCCGGTACAGCGAGAGGGACCACAGCCGGTACAGCGAGAGGGACCACAGCCGGTACAACGAGAGGGACCACAGCCGGTACAACAAGAGGGACCACAGCCGGTACAGCGAGAGGGACCACAGCCGGTACAACGAGAGGGACCACAGCCGGTACAGCGAGAGGGACCACAGCCGGTACAACGAGAGGGACCACAGCCGGTACAACGAGAGGGACCACAGCCGCCCTCTCGATCAGGCTGTGGTGGCGGGATGTATTTTATCGTTATTGCCTCCCTAGTGGTGTGTGACGTAGCCCTCTGGTGGATGGTGTCTTATGGTGATGGCCGGGAGGATGGTGCCTAATGGTGATGGCCGGGAGGATGGTGCCTAATGGTGATGGCCGGGAGGATGGTGCCTTATGGTGATGGCCGGGAGGATGGTGTCTTATGGTGATGGCCGGGAGGATGGTGCCTAATGGTGATGGCCGGGAGAATGGTGCCTTATGGTGATGGCCGGGAGGATGGTGCCTTATAGTGATGGCCGGGAGGATGGTGCCTTATGGTGATGGCCGTTCACTATATGAGACAGGAGACTGGCTCATAGTAACAGCCACAGCTTCCTCCCTTAGCCGCCCAGAACTGAAGAAGTCGCAATTAGCTGTTAATTTTTTTCAAGAAGAACAACAAGAACAAAACCGAAAAAGAACAAGAAAAAGAACAACAACAACAAATGCAAAAACAACGACAGGAATAAAAACAACAACAATAACAACAAAAATAAGAATAATAACAAAAATAAGAATAAGAACAACAACACCAAGAACACCACCACCACCACCACCAACAACAACAACAACAACAACAACAGGTCTTCTACCATCACAGGGGCAGACTGTAAGGACGTTTAATATTGAGCTTGAAGTTCGTGTATATCATTAACACCGAGTGAAGAAGATCTGAGTCACTCTTAGGGCCATCAAGTACTGTGTTGTCACGAGTCACACACACACACACACACACACACACACAAACACACCAAGCACCCATATATTTATACATAAACGCACGCACACAGACAAGCTCATACATACACGTACATAAATTAAATGGATACACACACACACACACTATAAGAAAAATACTCCCTCGGTACAAAAGCAATATACAACAATGGGGGGAGAATGAAGGCTAATTATAACAGCCGCACAATAAGGTGGGGAGGATGCTGGCTCCATGTAACAGCGGACAATACCCGGGCGCTGTAATGGCCACTTTGTTGAGGATGATCTTGGTTCATTGTAACGCCTACAGGCAGCGAGGAGGAGGAAGAAGGGGGAAAGTGGAGGAGGAGGGGGAAGAGAAGGAGCAGGAGGAGGGGGAGGAGGAGAAAGAGGAGGAGGGGGAAGGAGGATGGTGGCCCGGTAGAAGAGCCTTTGTGATAAGATATTAAAAGCTAAATGAAAGTAATGAGAATGGAGGGTGTTAGCGGAGTGTCGTCCCCCTTATGATTGGCAGGGTGGCGGGGTGGCAGGTGTGGTGGGGTGGTAGGGTGGCAGGGTGGCGGGGTGGCAGGTGTGGTGGGGTGGCAGGGTGGCGGGGTGGCGGGGTGGCAGGTGTGGTGGGGTGGCGGGGTGGCAGGGTGGCAGGTGTGGTGGGGTGGCAGGGTGGCAGGTTGGCAGGGTGGCGGGTTGGCAGGGTGGCGGGGTGGTGGGGTGGCAGGGTGGCAGGTTGGCAGGGTGGCGGGTTGGCAGGGTGGCAGGGTGGCGGGGGTGGCGAGGTAGCAGGGTGGTAGGGTAGCAGGGTGGTTGGGTGGCAGGGTGGTGGTGGTGGGGCTTTATCTCTCTGTGGTGGCTAGAATGACAGGGAGGGTGTGACGTCACTCTAAAGGGTAGAGGAGGGAAGTTAGTCTGTAAGAGCTATATTGGAGGGGGAGGCTCGAGGGGGAGGTTGGAGGGGGAGGCTCAAGGGGTAGGTTGGAGGGGGAGGTTGGTGTATCAGTGTAACGGTCAATATAACAGGAAGGATATAGGCTCAGTATAACAGCCACACACAACAGTAGGGAGGGCGTAAGTAGCCAGGTGTTAAGGAGGAATCTTCTCTCTCACCTTAATTAAAGCTTCAGGGAGACCAGACACCATGCTATCACAGGTAAGAGACGGGACACTCTCTCTCTCTCTCTCTCTCTCTCTCTCTCTCTCTCTCTCTCTCTCTCTCTCTAAGACTTATTTCCTCATCACAAACTCTACCTCCCTCGCCAACTTCTCTCAATTTTTACCATCCTGCTATCACTTTTTCCCCTCGCCTCCTTCTCATAACTTCTTACCTCACTCAGAGTTGAATCTAAATTATTGAAGTTTCTCTGCATGCATCATTTAGTGTCTCTTCTTTATCCACAGTTTCTCTTCTTCTCCTCCATTCCTCACTTCCTTGAACGGATGCCAAGTCGTTTTCTTCTTTTGTGGGATTTTTCCTCTTCCTTCTTCTCTTCCTTTGTACAGTGAAACCTCCATATAACGGATTTATCTCTATATAATCCGTTTTCACATCTAACGGACATCTTGATATAACGGACTTTCATCTCTAAATAGTTTATTAGATGGAGGTTTTACTTCTAACGGACCTTCGACATAGCGGACTTTCCTCCCCGTATAGTCCGTTAAAGAGAGGTTTCACTGCAGCTGTAACCAGGAGGATCTTAAGAAAAAAATGGTTCTTTCCCTTAACGACAACTGCCTCGGACAGTAACCGACCTCCAACTGACCCTGAGGTAACATTACCCTGAGAGGTTTTATCTTCTCAGTGACCCTAAATCGTGTTAATCCTTTGAGAATGATGGTTTAACCCTTTGAGGACTATGGTTTAACCCTTTGAAGATGATGGTTTAAGCCTTTCAGGACGATAGTTTATCCCTTTAAGAATGATGGTTTAAGCCCTTGAAGACGATGGTTTAACACCCCCACCTCCTCACACACACGAGACAAAATCACCCCAAATTCTTCACCTCAAGCTGTTGGTGATGATCGCCGATAACTTGGCGATATATCACGCCTTTATTTTTATATAGGAAGGAGGAGCCGCCCTTATCCATACTAATTCCATATAATCACATACAGTTAAGCCCACAGGTGATATGTTCAAGAGATATGTCCAGGTAATATGTCCAGGTGATATGTTCAGGTAATATGTCCAGGTGATATGGCCAGGTGATATGTCCAAGTAATATGTAGGAGAGAGAGAGAGAGAGAGAGAGAGAGAGAGAGAGAGAGAGAGAGAGAGAGAGAGAGAGAGAGTAACTCACTGCTGGGTTTAGAGAGAAAGAAGGACGAGAGAGAGAGAGAGAGAGAGAAAGAGAGAGAGATAAAGAGAGAGCAGACGAAACAATCTTCAATCCTCACAACAGAACTTGATCTACACAATAAAACACTCGTGTCTTATCACATATGCAGCAGCAACAACATAAAGACAACATGGTGCACTTTTATATCTAACCCGACAACAATATCTAAAATTACACTCCCAGGAACTAAATAACTTTAAACCATAACAACAAACGATATTAGTTAGGGAAGGATATGGTTTATGTGTGTCGCAGTCTGACGCCACACACATGGTTTTAAGTCATGTTGTTTTGGCTCGGGTTCAGGCAAGGCAGCGCCAGGGACGACTGAGGATAGATTTATGACGCGATGTGAAGCAGTGTGCTGGACGGAGCTGGAGTATCGCTTTATTATCGGGTGTACTAATGTTGGTGTTGTTGTTGGTGGTGTTTGTGTGTGTGTGTATGTGGATAAATGCTCTCTCTCTCTCTCTCTCTCTCTCTCTCTCTCTCTCTCTCTCTCTCTCTCCTCGCTATTTGCTGAGGGCAGGTCACCCACACACTCGCACCTGCCTCACTAAATTTTCTAAATCAACTTCCACCACCAGACTGTCATGTCCCTCCGCCTGGGTCAACGCCATCTAGAGGTCGGCAATTAACAACACTTCCTTGCCGTATCGCAGTTCACTCTCATCCTCTGTCTTGGAACAGTGACTCGACCTAAGGACCTCTACCTTCCCCGGGTTCCTGTGCTTTAAGTGACCGCCTTAATCATCCCACGTACCATAACATTCATCACAGAGAGAAGTAGGTGGCTTAAGTTTTTCTCAGGCTCCTCTTTGCTCGTCCCCCATGTTTTAGGTTGTATCTAGTCAGGACCCGGGTGGACCTGACATTACGTTAACTAGCTAACTTGTAATAACCATTAATCACATTTTTTATTTGAATTATAAATGTAATCGAGTTATAAATTTAAAAGATTAACTCAATATTAATATGATATTTATTGTATGAAATGTGTGCAATTACTACTAATATACTTATATACATACATATCAGTACATACATATATACATACATATCAGTACATACATATATACATACATATCAGTACATACATATATACATACATACATCTAATCTATCTATCATCCAACGTACCTGATTTCCACTGATAAGAACTATAAGGTAAGGAATCAGAGCACAGAAACCCTACCATAAGCTATACGTTCTTATGTTCCGTAATGTCTGAGGGGGGATCCAAGACTACAGAGAAGGTGTGAGGACTAATGAGAGAGTGTTGGAGTATAAAGCCTCATGGTGCACTGGGTGGTCACGACTCTTATACACAGGTAGGAAAGGTTAATGAAGAGTTGAAAAGGTAAACTTGAGCTTGTACGATGGTTCACTTAACACAGCAGACATGATACAGCCAACACAGCAGACACGATACAGCCAACACAGCAGACACGATACAGCCAGCACAGCAGAGGTGATAACCCAACACAATAACACTAAAAGGTTTGGTGGTTAATTCACGACAAACGTAAATTTTCTTTTCACAATTAACTGGTTTATTTTTGTTTTACCTCAACTTGATTACATGTGTACAGTCGCCTGCACTCATTCCTGGTACACTGGCTGGTGTTTTGTGAGATGTGGCACCACTGTGTTTGTGTATCTGGCATTCTTAGTCTGGCTACTATTACGAGGTCCCTTAGGGCCATTATGGGAGTTTTAATACGATGTAAACAAACCCATAGTTGTCACATCTCACAAAACGCACCGCCCACTGTACCAGGTATAAGTGTAGGCGACTGTACACATACCCGTATCCAACTGTTTGTGGGCCTTGTTCTGTGTTCACAAGTGAGGGTGTGGGAGGGGGAGAGATTTTTCTAACCTATATATTATTTAAATTAGTATCTACAGCCCTGGGAGGGGGTAATACTGCCTGATTATTGGGTTGTAAACGACCTTAAAATCGACTGTTGTTATCCGTGTAAGATATCTGGCCCCCTGCTTCATAACGTCACACCCACAGTTCGAGGATGGGTGACAGGTGTTGGGTGAGAACTGCAGTTTATAAAGAAAATGATGATGAATATATATCTAGTGCTAAGAGGAAGTAACTAGACACACGAGGTTGTAATATAACACTAAAAATGTCCATTAAAATACGCACATGCTCCTGTATAAATCTTATGTATAGTGTGACCATATGTATACACGTGTGCGTATATATACAACATATACACGGTGTAAGGGTTGAGTTATATACGAGTAAACAGGGAGAGTTATCTCTGTAATTAACGTCAGGAAATAAAGTGGTGTAATAACTCTGGCCGCCACTCATTAGTAAGTAACCTTAATGGGCTAATTACTATTTTTTCTGAGATTTCCATCCATAGTTTGGTTTCATATTCTCTGTACTGTAAAGCTGAACACACGAGACCAACTTGTGGTACTCCAAGACACACACACACACACACACACACGAGTTGAGGTGATTGTTTATGTCGTGTTTGGTATTGAGAGTAACGTCTGATATCTTTCTCTTCCTTTCTCTTTAGTCTTTCTCATCTATCCTCCTGTACACCTACGTACCATAAAAAATACCCCACCATCTGTTTGTTAATGTCTACGGTGCATCACAGAAGGACAATAACTCACGTAAGGTTTTATAATAAAGAACAAAGTTTCCTCATTAGCAAGTAAGAGAATAAAGTTGAAAAGAATGACATTTGGGCACACTCGTTGATCCTTCACCTCAGTTCCCAGTCCACGCTTCTCCCAGACAACACGTGACAGGCGTTCGAATGCAGTGTTGTCCAGCGCTCGGGGTACGTGAGAGCCAGCCCGGCCTCGTCCTCACTCTCTGACACAGTGAGTTCCAAGTGAGTGAGTGAGTTTTTTTTTTTTTTTGGCAACTGTGTTCAGGTGTGTAAAGTTGATTAATAGATTTAGTAGGTCCCTGATATACATTCCTATGATAAATACGAATCCATCATACACACACACTCCCTCCCAACACACACTCACCCGCCCCCACACACACTCACCCTCACACACACTCCCCACACACACTCACCCGCCCCCACATACTCATAATAATTAAAACTAAATACGTTTATTCATTACAAGTTAAAATATTTGGACATAACATATAGATATATCATTAAACCATTTTATTAATTTGGCGTCCATTAGTAATTAACACGAAAAATGCATCAAAGATAATTACTGTGTTGGGATTTAAATATAACCTCTATGATCAGGTGTAAGAAAGGTAGACGGAATAAATTACTAAAGAGATGAGGTTGATTATCTTAAGTGATTAGTTATATTATCTTATTGAAATGAGGAACAAATTACCTTTAATAATTATGTTATCTTAATGGCTATACGTGTTACTGAAATAAGATAACAGATTATCTTAGTTCCTCAAGAATAGTTCGTGTTTCTAAGTCGTAAATCACACGCGGTATCTACCTGTATCTTAATGTATATACCTGTATCTACCTTCTTCAGGAGTCATTGTGTTGGTATCCGCACTTTTCCTCTCCTCGGTGGGTGGGTGGGTAGGAAGGGGGGAGGGGTGGGTGGGTGAGTTTGTGTGTGGGAGTATGTGTTTAGGAGTGTGTGTGTGTGTGTGTGTGTGTGTGTGTGTGTATCAGAGACCATATACTGAAAAACATTGGAAAAATGAAGGTTAGAATCCGTCAACATCCACCGTCTAAACTTTACACATACAAATATTTCCCTTTTTCCCACTAGACCAAATATCATACCAGAGTCGGGAAAATTATGAAGGAAAAATCCATCTTGATATTTCAGCTTTTCTCTTACTAAGCCCAAAATAGGTGCAGTTACTTTAGATAAATACCTAACGTGTATATAGCATGATGATGGCTAGTTTACGTGAGGTTATGTATACAGTATCTGGGTAACTCTTGTATTCTTTCGTTTACCTCAAATATGTTGTATTTTTATCCTATTCTTCTTCTCCTTCTTTTGTTTAAGGTTCTTGTAGCCATGAGTCCACTTCATAACCTAACCTGACCTGACCTGACCTGACCTGACCTGACCTGACCTATAACACACTTTCCTCTGGTAATTCTGTGACATTTGGGACGCGAGAGTCAATTCCTCAAACTCACTCGACTCCGTGGGTGTGTGTAAAGGAACTAACTCAGGGCGGAAATTCCTGTAGGAGGGATGAAAATATCTCCTGATTGCAACTGATCAATCCCCCTACAGGTGGTCGGCAGGTGAACACGTCTCCTGCACCCAGTAGTTGGTCACGTTGAACTATAGCTACTAGGAGCGGAGGAGGAGGAGGAGGCGAAGTAGGAGACGGAGAGGAGGAGGAGGAGTGGAGGAAGGGGAGGAGGAAGGGAAGAGGGAAGGAGGGGTAGAGGCTGGTAATGGAGGTAGATGGAGGAGGAGGAGGAGAGGAAGGAGGAGGAAATAGAGGAGGAAGATAGAGGGGACGAAGGAGGAAAAGGAAGAGAAAGGTGGTTAATGATGGCGGTGGTGGTAAGGTAGGAAGTGATCAAGGGAGGGGGGGAGGGGACTCAGGTAACCTTCACATCTGTAGAACAATTATCACTGTCTATCTATCTGTGTTCATATCTCCTTCATTTATCTTCTCTTCGTCTCTTTTTCTCTCTCTCTTCTGATTTCCCTTTCTTTCTTTCTTCCTTCACCTCGTTTTTTTATCTCTCTCTTCCTTCTTTCAAACTCTCAGTCTCCTTCTCCTCCTCTTCTCCTTCTCCACCACACACATTCTCTACCTCTCTCAGCCATTCCAAGTAATTCCTAATTCTTCCACTTCTTCTTGTTCTTCCAATGGACCAATTATGTAATCAACAAGACCCACCAAAACTAACTCGTGACAACCAGACTTTATTTATTTTTTTACTTTACTTTAGTGGAAATAACCCGAAGGTGAAAGGACTTAAAAAAAAAAACCCGAAGGTGAAGTTACTTTAAAAAAAACCCGAAGGTGAAGAGACTCGCCCTAAGAAAACTATGACCAGTCGACCAGGTTATATTTGTCTTCTTGTGTGCTGGGTCAAGTTGGGAGATTTTTTGGTGTGTCTTGGGATATATTTATTTTGGGGAGGGAGGGAAGAAGGGAGTGGGGGGGGGGGGGGGAGTAGTGTTATGATGGTTGAGGTTGTTAGTCATAGGATTGAGCGTGAAAAGGGATTGTTATATCTGTCTGTCTGTCTGTCTGTGTGTCCCTCTGTTAATTTTTCTCACAGTAAAATACCTTAATGTAACTTTCCGTGGACTTAACCTTTGCCCTACACATCGCTGAGCACAAAACTTAGATAATAAAACACTATATATCCTTCAGGTGGTCACGAGCTGTCAGGAACATAAAGAAAATATTTCCTTTTTAACCCTTTGAGTCCTGGAGAGTTTAATCATCGTCCTAAAGGGTTAAAACATCATCCTAAAAGGGTTAAATCATCGTCATCAATGGGTTAAATCATCGTCATCAAAGGGTTAAATCATCGTCATCAAAGGGTTAAATCGTCGTCATCAAAGGGTTAAATCATCGTCATCAAAGGGTTAAATCATCGTCATCAAAGGGTTAAATCATCGTAATCAAAGGGTTAACACATCCTCTTCAAAGGTTTAAATCGTCGTCATCAAAGGGTTAAAACATCCTCTTCAAAGGGTTGAAATATAAGTTATCGTCATCAAAGGGTTAGATCATCATCATCAAAGGGTTAAATTATCGTCCTTAAAGGGTTATATTTTTTTCTATTTCAAACTAGTTCTTTCATTTCCAATTTATGGTTTCTCTTTTCGAACTCCGACCTTCCACTCCTATTCAGATTCCTTCCAGTTTTCATTCAACCTCGTGTTTCTCCTTCCATCGGTCTTTTTCAAACTATTTCGTCTTTTTTCCAGTTTTCTAGAAAGATTTTTAAACACAATTTTTATAGTTTTTTATGTTATTGATTTCTATCTTATAACACTAATTAATTTAAAGAGTAAATATTAAAAGAGTAAGTTAGAGTATTTCCGGTGAGGAGGAGGAGGAGGAATAGGAGGAAGGAGAAAGAAGAGGAGGAAAGGAGGAGGAAGGAGAGGTGGGAGGATGAGGACGTTGATAAGTAGAAGGAAGAGGAAGAGAAAGCCAGTTATACCTCAGCGTGAAGTTAGAAGCCAAGTGAAGTTTGTTGAATAAGAAATTAGAGCTGATTTAACTGTAATTAAGGAAGAAAGTGTCAAGTTCAGAAAAGAAGAAATAACTTTTATCCTGAGAAAACGTTTAAGACTTGTGGAAATACGAGCATTTAAGTTAAGTTTGAGCGGGAGGAAGAATTTGCGCTTGTCATGGCACGTGACTCCTGAGCTAACGTGGACTGACTGGACAAGTTCCTCTGCCCCGCCGGTCACAACTCCTTCCTCCTGGACGGCTCGTGGTAATAACCTGGCCACCTCCACTACTGAATACTGATATCATTAAAAAGAAAAAGAGACTCCAAATATGTATAATTGACCTGACCTGACCTGACCTGTATTATGTAAGTTACAGCGTGAGGCAGTTAACCCACACCAAGGCAGTTAGGCAGTTAACCCACACCAAGGCAGTTAGGCAGTTAACCCACACCAAGGCAGTTAGGCAGTTAACCCACATCAAGGCAGTTAGGCAGTTAACCCACACCAAGGCAGTTAGGCAGTTAACCCACACCAAGGCAGTTAGGCAGTTAACCCACACCAAGGCAGTTAGGCAGTTAGGCAGTTAACCCACACCAAGGCAGCTAGGTAGTTAACCCACACCAAGGCAGTTAGGCAGTTAACCCACACCAAGACATCAACGACACATCTACACTACTTAAGACATAAACTGTGACGATATATCAAGACATCAACAACACATCTCTACTACCTAAGACATAAACAGCCATAACCAGAGTGACAATATGTTATACAGTATTTACACTTGACTAAATATTACCACAAGTCAGGGAGGCTCTCACCCCTAGTATAAGATGTTGTGGTGTGAGGAAATTCCGGGAATAAGTTTGTACGAAATGTAAATAAGGAGAGAGAGACTAGGAGGTAAACTTGGGTGAGGGAGGTGAGAGAAGGTGGAGAGAAGGTGGAGAGAAGGTGGAGAGAAGGTGGAGAGAATCTGCCAATATATGCAAGATAGCCAGAGAAAAACAGCATATGATGTCTAGACTGAATTGAACTGAGGCTGATACACTTGACATTCTGACTGACTGACTGACTAACTGAATTGACTGACTAACTGACCTACAGCATTGAGAAGAAATTGAAGGTTGAACAGAGAAGAAACTGAAGTATATTTTAGATAAAGAAATAAAACACTGAAAATACATCGAGAAAAAAAAAATCATTGAAATATAATTTTTATGAAAGAAATTAAAATATATGATGAATAAAAAAATTTGAAATATATTAAAATAGAGGAAAAATACAATGAAATATAGTTTAAAGGGAAGAAGACGAATTGAGAACCATTTTGAGAACCTAAAGATAATTAAATTTTTGCTAAGACGGGGTTCTATCTTGTGTGCTGAGGTCTGTAGGAGTCAAAGGTAGAGAGTGAGAGAGTGAGAGAGTGAGAGAGCCAGCCTTGTGTTATCGTTCCTCGCTAGTGATTTATTCTCTCCTCTTTTTTTTGTTGTTGTTGACAGAGTTATGAGCAAGAGTCATTATGGTGATTCATTCTCTATTGATCTACTGATTTTGATCTGTTTCCACCCCAACACACCCCCACACACACCCCCACACACCCACACACCCACCCACCCACACACCTCTCCCTCTCTCACAACAAAACATGTGGGTAGTGACAATATTCTCATATTTTATGGACAGTATTTCCAACACAGTATTTACCTCCGTGTCTATATCACTTTATTAATTCAATGAACTTTTATATCTCTATCCCAGTGTGTATGTACGTATGTATGTATGTATGTATGTATGTATGTATGTATGTATGTATGCATGTATGTATGTAAATTAATGACCTGTGAAGTATTATAATCGCCTCCACTATATATATATTCTCTAAGCTATCAGGTTTAATTACTCTCAACACAAAGTTCCTCGACACACAAACAGTAAATATGTTTGGGGTTTTTTCACATATAAATTTACCTCTTGTGACGTAAGTGCATATTTTATTTTTACACCTTGCAGACATAACACCTCGGGCTGGGAAGGAACCTTGATTTAGTGTGTGTGTGAACGCTATGGAGAGATAGGCAGACAGACAGACAGAGAAGCAGACAGACAGACAGACAGACAGAAAAGCAGACAGACATAAAATGCTGCGTAAAACCCAAACAAAAGTATTAATGTTTCAGTTTTTCTCTTGCAACACAATTCTGAGAAATACCACGAATCAGAGGCTGTTTTTCTTCCTCTGTTCAGCTCAGGAATAATCAATTAATAATACTAGGCAAGGAAGGTAGATACTAGATAAATCACAAAAAAATTACACAAAATACTAGACCAAAAAAATCACCAGAAATAATCGCAAAAATTACTATAATAAATCTCAAAAAAATAGTCGAAAAAATTACTAGACCCCCAAAAAATTACCAAAAATAGTCGACAAAAAAAAAATAGTCCCAGTAAAATCCAAGTCCTGCAGTATAAGACTCTCGCCTCGTAGGGCTTAAAGAACTGGTCGTATACGTCATCATCCTAGATTTACGGGTGTTTTCTTGTTGTTCCGCAGATGGTGAATATCGGGTGACGTGAGTTAGTTATTCATAGAGATATATATGTTTTTTCCTTTCAGATCTAATTTTTTTTCTTTCTCTGCATCGTTATCCGTTTCTGTGTCTCTCTCTCTCTCTCTCTCCCTCTCCCTCTCTTTGTGTCTCTCTCTCTGTCTCTATCTGTCTCTCTGTCTCTAGAGGTGGCCCCGGATGCTGCTCCTCCTCCTCCCCAGTCACCGTCTTCACCACTATCACCACCACCACTCAACACTATCACCCTCACTCACCACCACCACTCAACACCACCACTCAACACCGCCACTGCCACACACACAAATATGCGTGCCTTGTTGACCGGGGTGTCAAGATCAAACTGTTGTGGATCCCCTCTCACATGGGCCTCAAAGAACATGACAGAGTTGATGCCCTCGCCAAACTCGCGTCTAACAAAGACACTGTTGAATACAATCTGGGTCTGTCAAAAAGAACCCTTAAAACTGTAATTAGGAAGGAACTTATTGATGAATTTGACGCAAGCAGACAAGTGCAAACAGGCAATAGTCGATCCATAGGTTACCATGATGAGATGTATCAAGTGAAACATGTATATGGAGCAAGTAACAAGATGACTAGATTACAAGATGTTGCAGCCGCTAGACTAAGGTTAGGACATAAGTATCTCTGGCAGTATGTCCGTCAAGCAGATGTGAACAAAACTAAATGTAAAGTGTGTGGCCAGACATATGGCCACACACTTGAACACTACATCTTTGACTGTGTGAAGATAGAACCTTTTAGGGACAGGTCCAAGCACACTGTGTGTGAAATATCACAACACTTTATCTCTAATGGCAAGATAGCCAACATATTTAGATTGTGTCAACTTTTTTGCACGTATTAGCGATATCAGTTCCCATGTATAGAACTAAACATAATGTGCGGCCAGACATACTGCCTTACACTCTTGTACTCGCGCAGTTGTGAATAGGTTATCATTTATGTATAGAACTAAACAAAACAAAAATATATGAAATATTGTGTAACATTTAGTGCCACAATATCCTGACCACGGGGGTTAATTATGCTGACCTTTGTAAACCACACACTAGGTAATCCTTTTGTGCTACCGCTCTCACCACCACCCTCACTCATCAGTACCACTCACCTGCACCTACCACCACCACTCACCACCACCAATACCACCACTCTCCACCACTCTCCACCACCACTCTCCACCACCACTCACCACCAATACCACCACTCACCACCACTCTCCACCACTCACCACCACCACTCTCCATCACGCCTCTCCTTGATCCATTCCCTCAGTCTTCAACTTCCTTTCAACTATTTTCTAACTCCATTTCACGAAAACTTTCCTGATGTTTTTGTTGTCTTCCTTTAATCACCTTTCTACTCTCCCATTCTCCTCAATAACTGTCTATCAAATTTGTGGTTATTTTCACCATCATCAATAAATAACTTACAAGTGTATCCCCGGAGGTCTGAAAACAGTTAAAAGATGAACCATTGAGGAGGAAAAAAATATATTCTTACAGAGGAAATCGTTTCACCACGAAATTCCCAGCGGAGGAACAGCGTCTGTGTAGTGTGAATGAGCGGACACGTGGGTGGGTTTAGCGACTCAGCCCGAGGTGGATATGGGTGGCAGGGGTCTCTCTCTCTCTCTCTCTCTCTCTCTCTCTCTCTCTCTCTCTCTCTCTTCTCTCTCTAATACACCTAGGAACAATACAGCCATATCTTCTTTTAGTGGATAATGGTGTTATTTATTTTGGTACTGGGTAAAGGAGAAGGTGGTAGAGGGAAGGGAAAGGAGGAGAGGAGGAGGAGGAGGAAGAGGAGAAGAAGAAGGTGGTAGAGGAGGAGCAGGAGAAGAAGGTGGTAGAGGAGGAGGAGGGTTGAGAAACTTATGTGAAAATATGTGGGTGTTGAGGCGACACTAAATTCTGGTACTGGGGAAAGAGTAATGACAATAGAAGCGGCTCTCTCTCTCTCTCTCTCTCTCTCTCTCTCTCTCTCTCTCTCTCTCTCTCTCTCTCTCCTGAAATACAAAGAAGTGCAGATTGGTGGTGAAGGTCTATGAAACACAACCTTATATCTCTCCCTTGGTTAGGTTAGGTTAGGTTAGAATTAGGTTAGGTTAGGTTAGGTTAGGTTAGGTTAGGTTAGGTTAGACACAGCAGGAAAGGAAAGACTCTCTGAAATCCTTTAAAAGAAAATGCCGCGATACACTGACACTCTTGCCCTGCTTCTGACTCCTGAGCCGAGTCTTTAAGAGCACTCTGGTCCCTCACCTGTCACAGAGCCTCACGTATCACAGAGCCTCACCTGTCACAGAGCCTCACCTGTCACAGAGCCTCACCTGTCACAGAGCCTCACGTATCACAGAGCCTCACCTGTCACAGAGCCTCACCTGTCACAGAGCCTCACGTATCACAGAGCCTCACCTGTCACAGAGCCTCACCTGTCACAGAGCCTCACCTGTCACAGAGCCTCACGTATCACAGAGCCTCACCTGTCACAGAGCCTCACGTATCACAGAGCCTCACCTGTCACAGAGCCTCACCTGTCACAGAGCCTCACGTATCATAGAGCCTCACCTGTCACAGAGCCTCGCGTATCACAGAGCCTCACCTGTCACAGAGCCTCGCGTATCACAGAGCCTCACCTGTCACAGAGCCTCACGTATCACAGAGCCTCACCTGTCACAGAGCCTCACCTGTCACAGAGCCTCACGTATCACAGAGCCTCACCTGTCACAGAGCCTCACGTATCACAGAGCCTCACCTGTCACAGAGCCTCACGTATCACAGAGCCTCACCTGTCACAGAGCCTCACCTGTAAACTGAGAGAGTGAACATGAGTGAAACAGTTGGCATGTCAGTTAAGTTTGTTCATTTTTAGAGTGTAGCTGACTGACTAACTGACTGACTGATTTACAAGCTGACTGACTGACTGACTGGGGAGAGGGAAGCAGAGGTAACTAACGTGACCTTTGGCGGTGTTAAGTTACATTGTAATTAACCTTTGGCGGTGTTGAATTTGTTGCAGTTAAATGATGAAGGAAGATAATGCTGACAGAAGCGATACAGACTGAATAATACTATTTGATGGTACATGTAGTTGACGGTACAGTAAGCTATTCATTATCAATATCATTATCATTACCCACAATCATTTCCAATCTCCCAGAGTACAATACAATCACTAGGTTGTTATTGATCTCCTCCTGAAGTTTCTATTGACGGAAAGCTGATGACAGAGAGGAAGATGAATGAACCAACTTCACAGTCTTTTTCGTTTTACCCCAACGATGAAACTTGGGTTTAATTATACCGAGAGCGAACTTGAGTCTTAGATAACTTAGTGGTGACTTAGATGGTTGTTATTGTTTGTTCGGTGTTATTCCCTTGATGAAAACGGTGTATGTCTGTGTCTGTCTGTCTGTCGTCACTGTTTATTACATATAAGTTGGGATATTTTTCATTATATTTAGTAAGTGTTTAGAGGAGAGTAAGACATCATTGAGCTGTGAGACATATAGCTAAGTAATTGACTCATTAATTACCTTTATTGCAGTTGTGTGGTTGTGTGATTACAGTGAAACCTCCATATAACGGATTTTCTCTCTTCATATAATCCGTAAGATGGAGGGTTTCACATCTAACGGACCCTCGATATAAGGAACTTTCGTCTCACTACATTCCGTTAAATAATGGTTTGACTAATCTATGCCTTGTTTTTCATTACGTGACAAAAGTTCCAACCACAATTTTCATCATAAACTATCGTAGATGTTGAGTTTGGTGATGACAGTCGTGACCAGGCCTGTCCCTGTCTCTCTCTCTCTCTCGATTCTCTCAACATCTTCAGTCGTTCATCGTGGAGACAAGACAACACCCTGTTCCTCGCCTCACACAACTCTGCTCACTTCTCCTGCATCTTAAACCCATGTCTCTGTCTGTCTGTTTGTCCTCCTTCTTTCCCTCACTCACACATTCTCCTACAAACACAAACTTATATATATATACATATGTGTGTGTGTGTGTGTGTGTGTGTGTGTGTGTGGTAACCCTCATAGTGGATCTCATTTGGGGAATTTTATATCATGTACACGATATAATTAGTGGATATCTTTTAATACTAATTGTTAATATGTAATGCTGAAGGTAATGGGCCATTAGTTGAGTAATTAGCAGGTGTATGTAGTTTGTCACGGTTAATTAAGTCTCCTCAACCTCAGTATTCCAAGGTATAATTAAAATTTAGTTTTTTCATCTTATTTTATAATACTTTCTCTATTATTCATTATTATTTGTGTGTTTATAATAATGCCTTGATGACTATTATGCTTCACTAATTAGTTGGTTATAGTCAGTTTAATAATTATGTAACTGTATTTTTTATCAATTATGGCGTTGTTTGGTGAATATTTTTTACATTACATCATTATAATAATTAATAAATGGAACAATTTAATTCTCAAAAACATTCTGTATTTTATGATCTCCAGAAAACGAATAAAAATCTAAGTTAGTATTATTTTCATTCTAGTGTGGGAGAAAAATCTACGATAAACTTACACTAGTAGATATCTCCTTCATGAAACACACGTACAGTCACCCAAATAAACTCGTTCGCCTCTCCTCCTGAACCACGAACCACCGAACCTCACCAGACTCATGAACCCGAAGCATTTATGGACAGAATAATGTATCGATCTACTGCTTCGGGTTCACGAGTCTGAATCTCTCTCGGGGGTTCGTGGTTCAGCAGGAGAGGTAACAGTACTTGTGTGGGCCAGTGTATTAGTGTTGTTCTCTACAGTAGACTGGACAGTACTCATTATTTTGAGTTATTTACAACATTAAACCAAAATACTCTTCACCTTTTGTTATAGATCAATGAGCTATGAAATTAATGGGGTTTTATCTCCATTATTATATGAACGGTGATTATAATAACAATATTTAATACCCCTAAGTGAGTCTCATTTCCACAACATTAACAATATAGTTGTAATAATCAGGTTGTGATTTGTTTCATACCGACTAATATACCAACTATCCATTTTATTTCGGTCAAACGGACAGATTGGAAAAAATATCACTAAATTAGACAGTGATAATTATTTACCCCCAACCTGTCACTTCATCTGTCAGTAATAATGAGTTAGTTTTATATTCATCCTCATTATAGAAAAAAATATAGTTCAATTATTACGGTGATTATTTGACGTGTTGCAGGTAGCCATTATCGTGGGTCGGACCTGTAACATGTACACCTGAGTCTCTACAGGTAACCATTATCGTGGGTCGGACCTGTAACATGTACACCTGAGTCTCTACCACAATAGTTCAAGGTCAGTAAAATGTATATTATTTATCCCAGGTAAAATATAGCGGTGCTGGAGACTTGTTTTATGTAAATTAATACGTAAAATTGTCGTAGAATAACATAATGTGTGTAATAACGCGACCCCACACCAACCCTGAACTGGCGAGAATAATGACTCAAATTTTTATATGAATGCAGTTATTTTTGTATATATTTATTACAACACTTATATAAAAAAAAACTAAAAAACTAGATTATAAATTGACTCAGTGACGTCAGGAAAGAACATCAATACTGTACACAGAATAATAACAATGGTCGTTGTTTATACTCTACGTCAGGAAACTTGTGAACACAGGTGGTCGCTCCTCTGCCCCTGGAGTCCGAAAACCAAATTCCTTGACATTAAATAAAAACTCCTCAACTTAATCCCTAAAGTACGATTCCTTACACCCTTTGAACAAAATTGACCCCCTTTCTGAGTACGATAACATTGTACTCAAGGGTTAAGTCAACATACTCTAGGGGTTAATGTGTTTTTTTAACCAACGTTCGTCAGGCTTTTAAGTTAACCTTTCTCTCAATAAACTGGTACACCTTCCACGGGTCATGATGGCAGAGCAGAGGTGTATTTCACTGACCTCAAGGCGGACTAATATATATACAGAGAGAAGTCCGTTAAATACTGTAGAGGCATCACTAAAATTCTACACAAATTCATCTTGGCTTCACAATATTTACATTTATCACCTTAAATATAATAATACTCTTAATAACGTAATATAACGATACTTATACAAAACCAAACCATTTAGTGTATCTTACTGAACAAGATCATGTGAAGACGCCATGTAGGGAGGTGTTAGTGAGTGTTGAAGACTGTACAACCCTTTGACGATGATTTAACCCTTAGATGATGATTTAACCCTTAGGTGATGATGATTTAACCCTTTGATTATGATTTAACCATTGACGATGATGATTTAACACTTTGATGACGATGATTTGACCCTTTGATGATGATTATTTAACCCTTTGACGATTATTTAACCCTTAGATGATGATTTAACCCTTTGAAGATGATGATTTAACCCTTTGATGACAATATTTTAACCCTTTAAGGCCGAATATTTAACCCTTCAGGGTTTAAAAGGTTAAAGCTCTCCCATAACGAAGCAATTTAGTAAAGGTGAGATAATACCTGACCAGGTAGTTAATTAGTTCAGGTAATTAACTAGAGTCAGGTGAAAAGGTATATTATCATTCACTTTCACATAGATAATCCTGGGAAAAATATATATATATACCACATCCTATTATGTAATGAATGCATTTTTATGTCTTTTTTCTTGTTTGTCTTTCTTCTATCCGTTCATTCATTCATTCATTCATTCTCTATCTTTCTCTAAGACGAAGAAATAAATAATTCAGTGTATATTTCCTTTATTCTTACTTTTTCTTATTTCTTTCGGTTTCTTTCATTCATTCATTCATTCATTCATTCTTTGTCTTTATATTATTTATCTTTTCATCTTCTACTTTTGCTTAGGATAAAGAAATGAATAGTTTAATAACGGGAGGACAGTGATAAGAGATGACAGGTGAAAGAAATTTGTAAGTCGCAGCAGTAAAAATTTAAACCATATTTATTAACATTATAAATAACTATATCCTAAAAAAAATTAATTTAGAAACAACATCTAAATAAATCTTTGGACTTCCATATTAATTACATTTATTTCCTCATTAATTCCTATAATATTTCCAGAGTTTATGACATTACGTGTTTATTGCCAGAAATAAATAGAGATTAATGGTCTTTTATGTAATTTATGACTTTATTCATTAATTCACATATATAATGCAACGAAAAATATGTGTAATTTAATAGTTAAAATTACATTATCATTGTAAACTCGACCTTATTGTTTGTTTTCCTTTTTCTCTGGTTTTGTGGTTTTCCTGCCATTAAAGTTTAATTAAAGTTTGCCAGGATGTAATCAGTGGTGGAGGAAAAATGTCTTCATATATCCCCTTCAGAACCATAAGTCAGTGATAAGAGAACCTGATAATGTGTGTCTGTGTTCCCTCCCATCCCAGGAAATAGTCCCCTCGTGGGTGTGTCCTCTCGTAACCCAGGAAATAGTCCCACGTAGCTGTGTTCTCTCCCATCCCAGGAAATAGTCCCCAAGTGGCTGTGTCCTCTCCCATCCCAGGAAATAGTCCCACGTAGCTGTGTTCACTCCCAGCCCAGAAAATAGTCCCCTCGTGGGTGTGTCCTCTCGTAACCCAGGAAATAGTCCCACGTAGCTGTGTTCACTCCCAGCCCAGGAAATAGTCCCACGTAGCAGTGTTCTCTCCCAGCCAAGGAAATAGTCCCCAAGTGGCTGTGTCCTCTCCCATCCCCAGAAATAGCCCCACGTTTATCACTAATGACACTGAGAGCCATCTAAGTGGGCTATCAATTTGACCTTCTAAACCACATCACAAGTTAATTAAAACAAGCATCGAGGTACAGGAATTTGAAACACATAGCAAGGATCCGTAACTTGTCCAGATGGGTTCAAATGCCACTGGGGGATCATTTAGGTTTTAATAAATACCGTAATATATTTTGCTTCTCTTGGGTCCACTTTGCAATACAGGAGGAGCTTTGGCCACTCGCTCTAATATAACACAAAGGATGAAGGATTTTGACAACCCTACAGAGACAATAGGAGTCACAGTGTTCATTGTGAAATTCATCGATCACCCTCCGTAAAGATACTTTTTTGGGGCTGAGTGGAAGTCTCTCTCAGTTAATTAAAGGTTTTAATCTCTAGAACACCTGGTCACACCTGGTAACATCTGGTTACACCTGGTCGACCACTCTGGTGATAAAAATGTAACGTGTTATTTTCCCATTACTTGGAAGGATTATTATTCGTTTGTCAAGCATAATAAAGTTGTTTATTTATTTGTGTTTACCATTTACATAATAATTAAAGGCTTATAATTCTACTAAACATACAACATTTAGCGAGTAATTAATTAACCTTTGTATAATGTTTACTCATGTATGATGCTTACCTTTGTATGTATTAGTGTATTCATTTAGTATTCCTCCACATTTGTATTTTCTATGAAATTGCGAAAGATAAAAATATATGTGTTTTATTCATTCGTTTTTTAGTGATAAGAAAAGTATTTTGGCGGACATGATAAATACTGGTGTGTGTGTGTGTGTGTGTGTGTGTGTGTGTGTGTGTGTGTGTGTGTGTGTGTTAGACCGGTTTACCACCAGATAAATCATAACACAAATTTATATTCCAAAATGTATTAACAAAAATCACAAGCTTAACTTAACGCGCACACCCACACACACACACACACACACACACACACACACACACAAAACAGATTAAGCTGTGGTACCATTTAATGAAGACAATATAAAATATCCCAATAAAAATATTAAATCAAACACAGAAACACAACACCAAAAAAGCTGTGTTCAGTTCATGGCGCCACTGTTAATCTCTCAATAACTCCCAATTACAACTTTGTAATCAAATACGCGCCAGACTCGAAAGCCAATCCGATCACATCCAGCCAGTGTTTTAACCTTTCTCGGTATACCTTTATCAGTGTGGTAGTCAATTCCCCGTTTGTTTATCCTCTGCCTTTATCGCAAAATATATCCTTATCTCATGTTTTAAAAGTTTCTTGTTTAGGAATGATGGAGGTAAGTGAAGTTGTTGTTTTGGTAGTCTTGTTGTCATACTCGACGAGGTTTGTATTGTTTTAAATATTGCTTGTGATCAGGACTAATAGGGTGTGGTTTGCGTGTGTGTTGTGTTGTAGTGTGTAAATCTATAAAGTGTTCTTGCGATGTTGCTGTTATGTTGTTCTTTGTTATCGTTATTATTATTATTATTATTATTATTGTTATCCCCATTATATTTCATCTCTCTCAGTTACAATAATTTTTACCGTCATCAACAACACAACCATTAACGTAACCCTTTTAAAAACCATCAAATAAAATCATCAAAAAGAGAAAAGACATAAAAAAAATGGTTACATTGAAGAGCCAAAACGCTGCCGACAAGATTAATGGCGGCGAATCGAGCTTGAGACTGGATGTGTCGTTCGTAAGTGAAATACTACGGTATATTGCCCAAGTCCGATGAATCACAAGCAAACTTAAGAGAAAACTCACGGTCCCAACTTTGCCCTCTGAAGAGTAATGGCATCGCTTTCTGATTTTAAAATGCGTTTTCTCTTCACCAGTTCCCGTCAGCTTGGGTATTTTGAGTAGAGGTTGAAATGTGAAGGAACTATGACGTGTGTGAGGGTGACAGAGTGATCCAATCTGTCTCTTGGGTGTTGGGGTAGGGTGGGGTGTTGGGGTAGGGTGGGGTGTTGGGGTAGGGTGGGGTGTTGGGGTTGATGTAGAGAGAGAGAGAGTGAGTCCTGATTCTCAGCTTCCAAGTTTTTCTTTTTTGTCACTTAACAAACACACCGCTTGTCCTCAAAGTCCCCGAGACATATTGCTGTTGTTTTTGTTGTTGTGTTGTTGTTGTTTTAGTTCCGCACCCACGCAGCGCGTAGCGTCCAAAAATGACGTCGACACTGCACCAAACCTCGAATGGAATTATTTAAAATAGATCCTAGGATAGTGCTTGGCCAGCATGAAGGTGTATGGGGGGGACCTTATCACAGAAGACAAACACTCAGGCAGACACGTCAGGGTCTGTTATAGGCGCGTATCCTTCCTGGGACAAGGAAGCGAGTCACATCAAAGAGAGAAATTGCTTCTTTTTTTTTTTTTTATAGATTATCCAGGACGTCAACCTCACTATCACGCGCTTTAACTTGTCCAGGATTCCTTTCATCCTAGAAGCAAATATTGTCACCATCGTTTAAGGAAATCTTTAAATGTAACTTATAAGATATTTTAAAGTTTATTCTCTCGTCCAAAACGGTACAAGTTTACCCCAAGACCTTCCTTAAGGGCGAACAACATCAGGTATAATGATAAAGGTCACAACACCGTGAACACCTCCTTTTACATCTCATCCAGCACAGTGACCAGACCCCGACTACTGACGGGGGCACTTTACCAGAGAGAACAAAACCTTTCCTCAGGCAGAAGTAACAAGGAAGAAGACGAATGTTCTCCTCGGACACCTGACAAAACTTTCCGAGTGTGAGTTTAAGTCCGTGTAAAGCAATCGCAGTAATCCACCACCGAGAGACGTACAAGGCCAAGTATGTCGGCTACCTCATGCTGACCCGCCTGTCGAAACCTTCTGCTCAGCATGAACACGAGGAGTAAGAATTCCATCAATCATTTTGCCTTTTGGAGGTGTAACTATATAACTCAAGGTGCTGAGTCGAGGGGAAATGTTGTCAAGTGGGAAAAGTGACTGGGTCCATTCTCCAGTCAAGCGGATAAAAATTGCGGGTGAAAATGACTGGATTCTTTTTCCTGACAGTCAAATGAAAATACCAAGATGATTTGATCTCAATTTCTAGTCAGTAAGATGTAAAATGACTGGATTCCTTTTTCCAGTCAGGTGAATATTCCAGTTAATGATGTATAGATCTATTTTTCCAGTCAGTCAGTCAGTTAAAATGGAACCTTTCTAACTGAGAGCCAGGCAAGTGTACGGGGGCAGTAACACCTCCTCGATCTGACGCTACTCCTCCCCTCCTGCCACACTCCTCTCCTCCTGCCACACTCCTCCCCTCCTGCCACACTCCTCCCCTCCTACCACACCCCTCCTCTCCCTCCCTCCTACCACACTCCCCCTCCCTCCCTCCCTCCCTCCCTCCCTCCTGCCTCTCACCTTGAAAGCAACAACTCTCACCACCTCCGAGTGCTTGGGGCCTGACTCACTCACTACTGATTGCTGAGGCACGTTAGGTTAGGTTAGGCCAGGCTAGGCTAGGTTAGGTTAGGTTAGGTTAGGTTAGGTTAGGTTAGAAAGATTGAATTTATATCATAGTTATTTCTTACACAAGTCGTTCTCATATCTCTCACTAACAGACAGACAGACAGACAGACAGACAGACAGACATTTTCCTTCATTCAAGAGACAAATAAAGACACAGTGAGAAGTAAGACCTTAAAAGTGTCTCAGTATCTCGGCGTAAGATGTCTCAGTGAGAAGGTAAACACGTAGGAGGCAGTACACTCAAGAGGCTGTGTTTACTGAGAGCCTTAGCACCACACCACTCACTCCCTCTCAGTCTTTCACCCGCCACTCGTTCTCACTCACTCACACTCTCTCCCATTCTCCCTTCCTCACATCCTCCTACTCTCAGTCCTTCCCTTCCTTACTCCCTCTTTCCCAGTCTTGCTCCCCTTTCCCTCCCTCCGTCTCTCCCTCCTTTCCTCCATCCTAGTTTCAATGTTCCTCCCACTAACTCCCTCCCATTTCCAATCCCATTCTCCCTCCTACTACCATTTCGCCTTTCCCAGCTTCCCTCCCACCCCTTCCAATCCCTCCCTCCTCCTACTATTCCCTCCTTTTTACACTTCCTCCATCCTTCTCACCCCCCTTCTCAACTTTTCTCACCATAGAGCATTGATCCTCATGGCGAATTCCCACACAAATCCCTACATAATTTTACTACATCACAATAAATCTCCTTCCAATACCATTAACAACATACCCTACTTTATCATTCATTAAAATTAGATTAAATCCCTCATCATGACTTTAAAATCCCTTAATAATCCCACAAGAACCAGATAAAATCCCTCAAGGCACCAGAACTAACACAGTGCCATGCCTCCGAGGGTAAGTTAGTGTGTGGTCATGTTTCACACCACAGGAGTCGGACACAGGAACAAACTTACACGCCGTAGCTTAAGTGGATAGTTTATGCACTTGAGAGATACGGAACTTTTGTGGTGAAAATACGAGAGTTTTGTGGTGAAAATACGAGAGTTTTGTGGTGAAAATACGAGAGTTTTGTGGTGAAAATACGAGAGTTTTGGGGTGAAAATGCGAGAGTTTTGTGGTGAAAATACGAGAGTTTTGTGGTGAAAATACGAGAGTTTTGTGGTGAAAATATGAAAGTTTTTGGGTGAAAATATATCAACTAACAACCACATCTACTACCATCTACTTATCCACGCATGAAAGGATTTAGATACGAGAGAATAAAAGAATCTGTCGCCTCAAGTGTCACGAGTTTCCAACACCCGGGAAGGTTACCAGCACGACACCTTCCTCCTGCAGAAGAATTGGATGGCTGAGAAATGGCCATACTAGAACGAGAACCTTGTGCTCTGGGGGATCGTCACTCCTGCTGTACAAAAGAAAATCCTCTACCGTCAGGAAAAATATATTGACCATTTGTTTGGGTTTGAGAAATAATAAATGATTGTTTGTTTGTCTTTTGGGTTTGAGGAATGATAAGTGTTTGTTTGTTAGGTTAGGTTCGTGTTAGTAGTGAGGTAGTTTGTGAAGGTAATGAACAAGACTCCTGCCCATTCACTCACTCACTCCTGTACAGCTGTGAGTCCCTGACATTATATTTCCAGTTTGGGAATATTAAATTAAAAAAAACTTTCACACATTTACAAACTTATTGGAAGGAGGGGGGAGGAGGGGGAGGAGGGGGAAGGAGGGGGAGGAGGGGGACTAGGGAGTGGGAGGGACGGAGGTGAGGAGGGGGGAAGGGGTAGGGGGAGGGGGGTGTTGAATCTGCAGCCAACTGTTTAATTATGCAACTATACCCGACAACCAGTTCAGGTATTGGTAATAAATATTTCTTTGAACTGACAGTTATATGTAATACAACGGATGTAAAGAATTATATAGTCTACAAGTGCTATGATATTTTTTGTTAGGCTAGGTTATTTTAGGTTAGGTTAGGCAAGGTTAGGTTAGGTTAACTTTGGCTTGGTTAGGTTAGGTTAAGTTAGGCTTGGTTATTTTAGGTTAGGTTAGGCAAGGTTAGGTTAGGTTAACTTTGGCTTGGTTAGGTTAGGTTAAGTTAGGCTTGGTTATTTTAGGTTAGGTTAGGCAAGGTTAGGTTAGGTTAACTTTGGCTTGGTTAGGTTAGGTTAAGTTAGGCTTGGTTATTTTAGGTTAGGTTAGTTTAGGCTAGGTTAAGTTAGGCTTGGTTATTTTAGGCTAGGTTAGGTTAAGTTAGGCTAGGTTAGGTTAGGTTAAAACTGTACAGGCATTTTGTTTAGTTTATTTCCTTTAGATATAGTCAAAATTTTCACCTCAGACAGACACGCACAGGCATCGCTGTCCTCACGAATGCTGTAGGTTTTTCCCTTCCTGTTCTGTATTCAACAAGATATTTACTCTGAAACGATTCCATTATTACATTTGAGCTGCTTGGAGATATTTTTCCATTGTCTGAGTTGTATGTTGATAACAGTGTAAAAAGTGAGTTTACAGTTGCCTGGTAATGCCGATAAATAAATATTCCATTATAAAATAAACCTTAAGCGGATTACCTAACACTGTGGACGATTCTTACCAGCAAAATAACATTAAATGGAAAGTTTACCTTACACACTAATATTATAAGTATGAGAAATATTATAAGTATACGTGAAGGGGATGATATTTTGTAAACATATTCTATGAGTATAAAGTATTTTTTTTATAAGTATTATATACGTGTGGTGTTGATGCCGCCCTCACACTACCGCCACCACCCACCTCCCCACACTACCACCCACCTCCCCACACTACCACCCACCTCCCCACACTACTGCCCACCACCCCACACTACCACCCACCACCCCACACTACCACCCCACTCTACTAACCACCACCCCACACTACCCACACCGCCCACCACCCCACACTACCCACACAGCCCACCACCCCACACTACCCACACCGCCGACCTCCCCACACCCCATCACACAAACTGATGAATATTTTACACTCAACAGCGCGAAACAAATTAAAATTAATATTACATGAACAACATTGGAAATTGTACATAACATTCATTCAAAAAAAACCATTTTTGAGGTAACGTTTGGGAGAGAAATATTGTGATGTGCTGTGCTTTTGTGGGGGGGGGGTGGTGGGGGGTGGGGGTGGGGATAGGAGTAAAACACAGGTAAGACATAGGTAAAACACAGGTAAAAACACAGGAAAAACATAGGTAAACACAGGTAAAACGCAAGCAAAACCATAGGTAAAACACAGGAAAAACACAATAATGTTTCCACAGGTGATTGAGTTAGTGATGGTTTACGACGGGTCAATATACCGTGTAATAACAAATATTAGCATACATTAATATTAACAAAGTAATAAATATGTGTGTGTGTGTGTGTGTGTGTGTGTGTGTGTGTGCGTGTGTGTGTGTGTGTGTGTGTGCGTGTGTGTGTGTGTGTGTGTGTGAGCATCTTACAGTATACAGTACTTGTCTTCTTAAACCATTGAGTTAATTCGTATAGTAATGATGACAATGTTTTTACAATTTAAATATTATTTTTATTAATATTATTATTATTTTTTTATTATTTATTTTATTAGTGTAACGACTCTTGGTGATAATAACTAAAACGCGTCAGGAGTCAACACGGAGGGAGTGTGAAAGTGGGAGTTGGAAAAGTCTACGGACAATGACACCCGCGTTTCACTATCTCCGCCGTTATTATTATTATTATTATTATTATTATTATTATTATTATTATTATTATTATTATTATTATTATTATTATTATTATTATTATTTATATATCATATTTAAACAGTTTTTAATTTTTTCCGGGGAGGGGTGGGGGGACTCCCAGAGAACGGCAAGGTTTCCATATCAAATATATTGAACAATGGTAATTTATACGAGGGAGGGAGGGAGAGTGACAGGAACTTATGGCAACAAGCTCTCCCACGGGTACATTTGCATACTGAATGAAAAAAAAAAATATATATATATCTATTAATAAACCGTTACATAAAGTCGGGTGGTAAAATTATGCTGAAATTTTAATCCCAAACATAGCGGCATATGTTGGACCAAAATATATATGAAGGTTTTTGTTAACTGATAATAATCCAACAGTGCTGTAGTGATGATGTAACTCATGTACAAGATAACTTTTTGGGGTTATATTTTGTCCCTTCAAATCACTATCCCACCATACGCTTCCCTTTTCGAGTCAATAACACATTCAGGTCACTAAAACTCTCCTCTCGAGATACTGTGTTGGCAAGGCGAGAAGAGGCGAGGAGAGGAGAGGCGAGGCAAGGCATTGCGAGGCGAGGCGAGGCGACCATAGGTGTAGTCTCCTGTTGGGTGTAATTTATGGCCAGGTGAACTAAAGACGTACATGAGCCGTACTTATGATGTACTGCCTCAGTGACGGAGAGGCTGTCTGTTGTGTAAGTACCTGTCCGAACCGGGGAGACGGGAGGCTAACGAAACTGTATACACACACACACACAAACACACACACGCACAAACACACACACGCACACACACACACACACACACACACACACACACACACACAGAACTACCGCGTATTTTCTTAAATTAGTTAGTTGTGTTAGTTAACTAGTTGGTTTACTGAACTGTAGTTTGTGGAGTGAAGATGTAATTCACTTAAAATTCAAAGTGATAAATTGATCGACTTATTTCGTTTTTTTTTTTATTTGGGAAGTTCGTCATCAAATCGACTTTTGATAAATCTGGGAATTTTCGATTTCCAGGAAGAGATTCTTTGAGGTCTGCTAATGATGTTTACTGAGCCCTACTGACTGCATCACTCAAGAGCCTTTCCAGGGATCAATCTCAGAGTCTTACCCGAGTTTTTCGATACGTTCTGCTCTCCCTCTCTTCATAACCTAACCTAACCTAACCTAACCCCCCCTTCATAGCCTGGTGGCGATAGTGTCTTCAATACACAGCAAGATCTAGTTCACCTCTATGTCATATTTCACATTATTTGGACATATTGTGACAACACTATTCAGGCGGATAATAACATAACGCAACACTCGTCTCCTATCCACTGCTCTGGGCTGTGTTGTTGACTCAGTGTTGCTAAGATATATTATAATCATCACTTTACTTTCAACGCCCACTGGAGATCACGTTTCCTTCACTATTTATGTACTGAAACGTTAAAGTGTTGGTGAACTCTCTTGAGTACCCTCAGGTGAAAATAAAATTGGGTCCCATACGGCTGGCGGTGCCGTAAGGCTGGTGGCAGGCACAGCTCACTGAATACTAAGTCGTCGGCGCAGTAAGAGGCCGCCGGTTGGGTAGTCGACACAGTCACTATCCCAACTGGCTGGACACTAGAACAATATTGTGATAAATATTCCTCACAGATGGCTGGAACTTTACTTATCTCTAAAAATTATATTTGTCAATGTTACATAATTTTGTCATTTATCGTGAAGTCATTTTACAAGCCGCTGTAGCTACTGTACTTCACTCTGTTAAACCATCTCACCAACCCCCTCCTTCCGTCCTTCCACCCCGTTACATCAAAACCAAATTCTTATCTGGTTTCTACACGTTTTTCCTTCATGCTGGACGTCTACTGTTCTAACAATGTTTATTATTCCACTTTTCCTGTAGTTAGTTTCCTCAGTGGTTCAGAATCCCTGGAGGTGAGGGGGCATTCACCTGGCACACATGTTGACAGTTGTTATGGTCTGTGTGGTAGCGACATCTAGTAGACGGTGTTGTATGACGATGATTTAGTCCTTTTGATGGTGATGATTTAACCCTTGATGATGATAATGATGATTTAACCCTTTGCTGACGATGATTTAACCCTTTGATGACGATGATTTAACCCTTTGCTGACGATGATTTAACCCTTTGATGACGATGATTTAACCCTTTGCTGACGATGATTTAACCCTTTGATGACGATGATTTAACCCTTTGATTTTTGTAGTTATAATGACAGTCCAATGATATATTTATATCTATTATCACTTAACAGTTTATGAACAGTTAGAATAAACAGTCTATATACAGTTAGAATAAAGTGCCCCAATCATCTATTTACTAATACAGATAACATGGTCCAACATATACTTCCAAATCTGTTAAGAGTATACTAACGGAGAGGTATATGTGTTTTAAAAGTACATATATATATAGCAGCATACTAACACAAATATAATATGTGTATTTTAAATGTATATGTATATTTCAGTATGATCAGAGCCTCTCCCAGGGTACACGGTGGTGGGGCCTTGAGTGACAGGTGAGTTCTCCCTTGAGTCCTAGCGCTTACCTGTACGTGTCTATCTGTCCAGTATGTGTCTGTATGTTGCTTGGGGATACGTGTCTTGTATACCTGTACTTGTCTGTTATGGCCGTACTTGTGTCTGTTATGGCCGTACTTGTGTCTGTTATGGCCGTACTTGTGTCTGTTATGGCCGTACTTGTGTCTGTTATGGCCGTACTTGTCTGTTTTAATGGTAAGGGGGCGAGGGGGGTAGAGAAGGAGGCAAGGGGAGGGGAGGGGAGGGGAGGGGAGGGGAGGGGAGGGGGTAAGGGGGAGGGGAGGGAAAGGGGGAGAGCCTGTGGTTGGGTGTTAGGTGAGGAAAGATGAAGTTAAAACTGTGAACATACAAGACCAGGGAGCAATATGCCTCCCTCCTTCCTTCCTTCCTTCCTTCATTCTCTCCTCCCTCCTCACACCCCTCTCCCCTCCTTGCCTCCTTCCCTCCTCTCTCCTTCTCTTCCCTTCCTTCTTCCTCCTCCTTCTCCTCGCTTCCTTCCCTCTCCTCCTTTACTTCCCTCCGTTCCTCCTCCTCCTTCCCCTCTCCTCCTTCTCTTCCCTTCCTTCTTCCTCCTCCTTCTCCTCGCTTCCTTCCCTCTCCTCCTTTACTTCCCTCCGTTCCTCCTCCTCCTTCCCCTCTCCTCCTTACCTTCCTCTCTCTCTCCCTCCTTCTTCTCCTTCCTACCCCTCCCCCACACACACCTTATACCGCGTTTAAAGGCCACATATTCTTCCACTTTTTTCCAGGTAAAAATAACTACATCACTCTTGTTGGGTCATCCCGAGGGTGATTCCTGAGTAGGTAGTGTGAGGAGAGAGGGCTAGGAGTGTTGTGGGTGGTGGTGATGGTGGTGGTTGTGGTGGTGGTGGTGGTGGTTGTTGTTGTGGTTGGTGGTGGTGGTTGTTGTTGTTGTTGTTGTGGTTGTTGTTGATGGCGGTTGTTGTGGTTGTTGTTGTGGTTGTTGTTGGTGGTGGTGGTTGTTGTTGTGGTTGTTGGTGGTGGTGGTGGTTGTTGTTGTGGTTGTTGGTGGTGGTGGTGGTGGTGGTTGTTGTTGTGGTTGTTGGTGGTGGTTGTCGTTGTTGTGGTTGTTGGTGGTGGTGGTTGTTGTTGCTGTGGTTGTTGCTGGTGGTGGTGGTTGTTGTGGTTGTTGTTGGTGGTGGTTGTTGTTGCTGTGGTTGTTGGTGGTGGTGGTGGTTGTTGTGGTTGTTGTTGTTGGTGGTGGTGGTTGTTGTTGTTGTGGTTGGTGGTGATGGTGGTTGTTGTTGCTGTGGTTGTTGGTGGTGGCGGTTGTTGTTGTTGTTGTTGTTGTTGTTAGTAATACATACATCTTACTGCTGCTGTTGTTATTGTTGGTTATATAAACGTACCATTATTAATGACTGCGGCGGCGGTGGTGTAGTAAATTTGGATAATATTTGTGTGTAAACTTGGAGCACATAAACTAGAAATATTGCTGTCAACCCTCAGAGCTGCGGCCTGCTGGTGGCTGAGTAGAGACATGTAAGGGTGTGTGTGTGTGTGTGTCGGGTATAACTGTAAACGTTTATATTATTTTACCGGACACACACACACACACACACACACACACACACACACACACACACACACACACACACACAGTTTAATAACGCCAACATAACTTTTTCTCAACTATAAAACTAAAAAAATATATATGAAAAGATAATTTGATTTGAGTTTCTTATAATTACATAAATATTAAACGAAATTCTGACAGGAAATATAAACCAAAAAAAAATATCAAGAAGGAATAGGAATTAACATTAATCCGGATTTACGTGTAGTATTTTACCAGGATTAAGAGTCGAGGTGGATTAACTCCTCTAAACCCTCACCGGAGATTAAAAATATGAGCCTGAATACTTATGGATGAGCACCGAGAGGCAATTTCAGTGAACTATATATTTTTGGGAGGGATATACTGTAGCTCGCATAATATAGAACAAAATTAGTATTTGTGTAATGAGTTAATGAGTTGATATGCTGTGGGTTGAGGCATCGTGTGGAATAAAATAATGTGACAGAAGGAATAAATTAAGTGAGGATTATTTTTCCCATTCACCTGATCGAGATTCAAAGACTAACACAGATTCATATTTCAATTTAT
>CAUDMG010001463.1:367500-407500 GCA_958450375.1 Homarus gammarus
CCTCTCTCGACAGCGTAATTGGAAACTCAACAGTGGTTATTTTTCTACCTGAGTGAGACAGAGGTGAGGTGCATCCCCCCCCCTCTCTTCCCCTCTCCCTTTCTCCCTCCCTCCCCCCTGCCCTCCACCACTCCCCTTCCTCTTTCTCTCTACCCCATTCCCTCCTTCACTCTATTCCTCCCTCCCTCCTTCCCACTCTCCCTCTCCCCTCTCCTACTGCCTCCCTCCTTTCCTTCTGCGTGACGTGGAGGTAAGGCACTTCCCTTCTTTCGTCTCCTCCCTTCTTTCATTCCTCCTTTCCACCATCTCACTTCTTCTATCCCTCCCTCCTTCATTCCTTCCTGCAATATACCTTCCTCTTTATCTTCGTCCTCCCCTTCCCCCCTTCTACCTACTTCTCTCTCCTTTTCCTCTTCCTCCTCCTCACTCCGTCTCATCTCCACAATCCCTGTTCTCAGAAGTCTAATCATGGTGCTTCACTGATTGGCCCAATGGCAATCACTTACCTGCGGGGAATTAGTTGATGTTCTGAGTGTGTGTGTGTGTGTGTGTGTGTGTGTGTGTGTGTGTATATGTGTGTGTGTGGTAGTAATAATAACAACATCAACAACAACAAGAACAACAATAACATCAACAATAACATCAACAACAAAGGTAGTAACATTACAGGTCAAAGGTCACCTCACTCGTCTTAATCTCCTACAACCAACTATTTCTCTCCTAACAAACTATAAAAGGTAAAGCCGACTGACTATATATACATGATTTTATTACACGCGTTTCCACTATCGTTAAATCCTATGAGTAATATGGGTGTATGTATGGGTGTATGTTCAATCTCTGTAACTTATAGACTGTATTATGTATTCTGTATGACTGTAATATAAGGGGAATGAATTTATGTATGGTAAAAATGGATTCTGTTTGATAACGTCGTTTAACAGCAAAATATACCCAATGGTTAGGTTAGGTTAGTAGTGGTTAGTGTAGGGGAGGAGTGGTGGTTGAGGGTCGGACTGGGTGGCGGTGAGGGTCGGAGTGGGTGGCGGTGAGGGTCGGAGTGGGTGGCGGTGAGGGTCGGAGTGGGTGGTAGGCTCAGGGGAGGGGGGGGGGAGTAGCTGATGTGAGACTGAAACAGATAGACAGACAGACAGACAGACAGAACACACGTGCACCAACAGATGACGGGGCACAATACTTAGACAGATGACCGTCATTCCGAGTGAACTGCACCATAATGGGTCCTGTCCTAAATGGCTCTACTTTAAACACTCCCCTGAAACGTAATGGGAAGCCTCAATATCAATGGGCCTCCCACTTCTAATGGGGCCATTAATAACAGACCTATGACAATCTATTATAAATTATCATGTTGTTTATATCATTCCCTTAATTATACTTATTTTTCCTTTTTTTTTTACTATAGTGTAACCAAAGTAAAGCAGAGGCCCGCCATTACTGTCTTACCTATGATGACAAGACTGGGTAATGACACACACACACACACACACACACACACACACACACACACACACACATACTTTATTAACCATTTTTAGACAGCAAAATTACCCCACCTCTCTTGTTTTCTGGTACACAATTGCTGGGAGTCATATTGTCTTACAGGAGGAACTATTGCCTCTGGTCTGTGTCTGGGGAATTTTTTTCACCTTCTCTTATCGTAATTCCTTAAACTTTAACAATAGTAAATATAATTACTACAAGTTGTTAATAAGAGTTATTAATACAGGTGTGGCAATAATACTCCTGTTGTTACATGTATGCTATTAATAACGACAGCAGTTGTTGTGCAGCTGTAAGAGTGCAGGTGTTACTGTGCAGCTGTAAGAGTTGTGACCAGATCGGAAACTTGACTCTACCCCCCTGTATAATATCAATGGGTCAATAACTCAATGCAGTACACGGGAGAGAGGTTAGACAGTATGTGTGTTGGTTCATCCAGTACCCAGTCTACCCCCATAGCCTCCCCTAGCCGTCGCCTTAAGCCTCTATACATATTCAAATTAAACAAGAACGAATCCCTTTGATGTGCTGGAGGAAAAAATTTGCATACACTTATAAAATCCAATTTGGCCTATTTGTCTTCTGCTCAAGTTTAATAGCAACGTGTTGATATTACTTATGTGAGAGTTACATCAAAAACATGGAGGGTGAATCATATTAAGTATTTATGGTTTTTTTTAGTTATGTCGCAAAGTATGAATCGTGGTTGATGGCAGGGCAGAAACAAGGAATTAAACCACTAAACCATGTTCTTATATAAAGACATACACAAAGGCCCCATGACTATAAGTTGATATCAAATAAAAATAATTATTAATCAAACAGAAGATAACAGAGACAGAATAGGACAGGTGATTGACAGTTGACAGTACTATAGATTGTCATTAGTTAATCATAATAAACAAGTTAGTTTGTGAAGGTGACCAGACGTTTATTCACTTTAATATAGAAAATATCAAGGCGGCTAGTTTACCCACACATCGAGCACACTGATGCAATATTACATCCTTATAAGATGAAAGGCTCTCGTGGAATGGAACATGAGGCGAGACGATCGGGGAAACTGAAATTGAAACTGAAGAGGCTGTCTAGGATGGAACCAGGAGTAGCTCAATGTCTTCTCCCCCAACAGCGTGCAGTAGGACCCCCAACAGTATACAGTAGGACCCCAACAGTATACAGTAGGACCCCCAGCAGTTTTCAGTAGGACCCCAACAGTACACAGTAGGACCCCCCAGCAGTATACAGTAGGACCCCAACAGTATACAGTAGGACCCCAACAGTATACAGTAGGACCCCAACAGTACACAGTAGGACCCCAACAGTATACAGAAGGACCCCCAACAGTATACAGTAGGATATGAGTTATATTAAGACATTTAACCATTTTAAGGACTATTAACCATAAGAAATTTAACCCTTTGAGGACGATATTTTAACCCTATAAAGAAGATTATTTAACCCTTTGAAGACAACGATTTTTAACCCTTTTGGGGACGATGGCTTAACCCTTTTGAAGACGATAATTTAACTCTTTCAGGACGATAATTTAACCCCTTGAAGACGATAATTTAACCATTTGAAGACGATAATTTAACCCTTCAGGAATCAAATGGTTAAAATATAATCCCCAAAGGTGTTAAAGCTATACGTATCCCCAGTCTCTCTTCTCTAGTCACGCCCCCGATAACCAACACAAAGTAGTGATGACCAACCAGCTCTAGCACCTCCCGAACAGTTTAATCAAATATATATCACACTTTAGTAAATGGTCGTTTAAGGACATGATATAAACACAGGTCACTGGCAGGATAGGTTGGTGATGATCTGCCCCACTCACTGATCCTATAGTCTCAGGGGGAGGAAGTAGAGTAGCTTGTTCTGGTCATATCTTGTGCCAGATGGGAACACAGGATGTATATTACCTCACCTCACTTCACTTCATCTCACTTCACCTCACCTCAATTTCACACCTGGCACGACTCGTTCACACCTCAATCATTCTCACAACTTGTTCACCACAGAGACAAAGCGGAAGAATATAAAAGACACGTTACCATAAAAGTGTGTGTGTGTGTGTGTGAGTGTTTCAGTAACGGAGATCCTTGAAACTTTTATAACTGGGCATTTTTGTTGACCAAGTTAAACAAGATACGCTTCAACTTTGTCAGTTTTAGTCCCTGGCAGTAGGAGGGTCGGAGTTTGTTTTCTTTCAGTGTGTGTTTTTCAGAGTACGCTTCAGGTCCGTACTGGGTGGGTGGGTGTTGTTGTTGTTGTCTCTCTCCCTTCACCCTACTCTCCCTTCCTCCCTACCATCTTTCCTCCCTCTACCTACGTTCCTCTCTCCCATCCTTTACTCCCTTATTTTTTCTCATCCATCCTTACTTCCTCTTTCCCCCAACCTCTTCCCCTCCCTCCCTCCCTTCTTTCCTCTTCCCTTCCTATCTCTTCCCGCTTTCTCTTTCCTTCCCCAAATGGCACCAGGGAAATAATACCAAAATGGCAGGGAAAAAATAACCAAATGGCAGGGAAAAAATAACCAAATGGCAGGGAAAAAATAACCAAATGGCAGGGAAAAAATAACCAAATGGCAGGGAAAAAATAACCAAATGGCAGGGAAAAAATAACCAAATGGCAGGGAAAAAATAACCAAATGGCAGGGAAAAATCGCTGTTTCCTCCCTCACATCTGTTTACACGATCTATCTTTTTGCTTCTTCTTATGATTCATCCGTTATGTCTGTCTCTTGTTGTTTATCACCTCTTAAACTGATCCCTCCTTCGCGGAAAATGTAAATCATTCTCCAGTGTTTTTTTTTGTCGATGTTTTATCCTGTTTGTCTGTGTGTTTATGTGTCTGTGTTTATGTGTGTGTGTGTGCGTCTGTATTTAGGTGTGTGTGTGTGTGTGTGGTTTTATGTGTATGTCTGTGTGTTTAGTTCTGTGTCTGTACCTCACTGTGTCTGTGTCATTAGGAACAGAAACAACTACAAAAAACAATAACGGAAAAAACAACAAAATAACAACAGCCATCATTAACAAAAACAATAACAAATACAAAAAAAATAACAACAACAATAACCACCACAACTAACAATAACAACAATACCTATCACCACCATAACAACCATCACTACCACAACAACAAGAGGAAGCAGCAGGAGACGTAGATAAACGTTCTCGTCTTCACTGGAGGACTCGAGTGCAGTAGCTAGCGGTCACCTCCTCCTAAAAGCTATTTCTCGTTTCATGTGTCACCCACCCACCTCACCCATCCATCCTAGCCTGGCCTCTATACCTGGGGGTGCATACACACACCAAACATCACAATTATATCATTATATCACAGGTGACTCCCTACCAGGGCTCCCACAAAGCAAAACCTTGAATTCCCGAAACTAAAGTAAAAATTTCCCGAGAATGAATAATTTTTCCCTAAAAAAAGTTTTATTGATTTAATTATTATGCATTATATTATTATTTTTTATAAACCCTTATGCACAAAAACTCTCTCTCTCTCTCTCTCTCTCTCTCTCTCTCTCTCTCTCTCTCTCTGATACACGCACTTGCAGGCAGTAAATTAGTAAATTACTTGTAATGGAGAACTGTACTGTTGTATAAAAAATGTCTCAAATGAAGTCTTGGACCTCTATTATGTAAAATACCTTCTTGTGTAATAAGTGTATAATTCACTAACCACAGTTAAGCTTAACGGAGTTGTAGGCTTTGGAATAACAAGCTTAGGTCCTTTCATCACTGTTAACTTGGTTTCTCCGTGAAAAAAAAAATCCTCCATTGACACTTTCCGTTGAAATCAGCAAATTCGTCTTCATGATAATTATATTTCCTGCAATTTCCCTCAAAATTGCCATTTCCCTAGATTTTTCCCTAAATCCACTAAAATTTCCCGACCTAGGAACTTTTCCCCCTAAAGTGGGAGCCCAGCTTCCTACCATTACCCACCTTAGTTATTTACTGCCTGGTCGTGTGATTTTCTTTGACTTACATAAACTATTACATTATGAACGGAGAGAGAGTGTGTGTGTGTGTGTGTGTGTGTGTGTGTGTGTGTGTGTGTGAGCCAGGGAGAACACCACTCAATGTGTCATGTCCCCAGGGATTAACGCCTTCACAGCATCATATCCCAAGGGAGATTATTGCCACGCACTCTCACAAACACTCCCACACCCGAACACACACTCACACACTCACACATCCTCATCTGACACATAGTAGAGTCGTTGTGTTACTACTGAGTAATTAAAGAGTATTAATGTCAACATAAACTTAGTGAATGAGGTAATGTTATGGTGGAGGAGATTATGTGGTGAGGGGGTAAGATCTCTCTCTCTCTCTCTCTCTCTCTCTCTCTCTCTCTCTCTCTCTCTCCTCGTTGGCACTTGAGGATAATCACAGTACTCCTAAAAATGCAGTTCTATTTTACCGAATGAATAAAGGTCAGCGAGAAGCATTATATTGGATATGCAAATTGGTTAAGTAGACATTATCCCTTCTTATTTATTGAGAAAAACAATTACCAGAGTTGAAAAAGTTCTCTTAGCTTTAATTTTTCGTCCATGTACTTTATGGTAAAAGGTTATGTTGTAATTTTCGTAGGATTTTGTTTTTTATAAATATTTCATCACAAAGTTAAAATAAAAAATTAAACGATATGGAGATGTGTTAAACCAGTGTTGTGAAAATGTTATACCAGTGTTGTGGGGTTGTATTATCAGTGTTGTGGGGTTGTATTATCAGTGTTGTGGGGTTGTATTATCAGTGTTTTGGGGTTGTATTATCAGTGTTGTGGGGTTGTATTAACAGTGTTATGGGGTTGTCATTATTAGTGTTGTGGGGTTGTATTATCAGTATTGTGGGGTTGTATTATCAGTGTTGTGGGGTTGTATTATCAGTGTTGTGGGGTTGTATTATCAGTGTTGTGGGGTTGTATTAACAGTGTTGTGGGGTTGTATTAACAGTGTTGTGGGGTTGTATTAACAGTGTTGTGGGGTTGTATTAACAGTGTTGTGGGGTTGTATTATCAGTGTTGTGGGGTTGTATTATCAGTGTTGTGGGGTTGTATTAACAGTGTTGTGGGGTTGTATTATCAGTGTTGTGGGGTTGTATTATCAGTGTTGTGGGGTTGTCATTATCAGTGTTGTGGGGTTGTATTATCAGTGTTGTGGGGTTGTATTATCAGTGTTGTGGGGTTGTATTATCAGTGTTGTGGGGTTGTATTAACAGTGTTTTGGGGTTGTGTTATTATAAGTGTTATAGAACAACTGATGTACACAATGAAGGAATCGGACCCTCTGCTGTCACATCACTTCCCCTTATCTTCAATACTCCTTCAGGTGTTTCAGAAGTCAGGTCAAATGTTCCCTGAAGGTTAACCTGACACGTAAACAACATCTCCTTCGGGTTATGTTGATTCCAGGGAGAGAGGAACAATTTATGGTGTCGTTCTCAAGGCTAAAGTTATAAGTCTTTCTTATTGAACTGTGGGAGGTGAGTGTGTGTGTGTGTGTGTGTGTGTGTGTGTGTGTGTGTGTGATAGACAGGCAGAGAGAAAGACAGACACAGAGAGGGAAACAACAAACAAATGGAGCAATAGACAGAAACAGACAGAAACAGACAAACAGACAGACAGACAGACAAAAGACAAAGACAAAGAGAGTGTCCTGAGTGGCTCAACAAGGCAACTGAATGATGCATGTATGACTGTGTGAGAGTATGTGAGAGTGTGTATGACTGTATGAGTGTATGTGTGAGTGTGTATGACTGTGTGAGTGTATGTGTATGACTCTGAGTGTACGTATGAGTGTATATGCTGTATAAATGCATATAGAGATTACCTAAATTACACCACATATATTAAAAGGTGGAGGTCTGTGGTCGCCAACCCTCAGATATGATTGATTGATTGATTGAGTGATTTACTGATTGATTGACTGATTGATTGACTGATTGATTGACGCTCTCAACTCCCATTAATCAATCAGTACAGATTTATGGAAGGTGGGTGACCCTGTTTGACAAGCTTACTATCAGTCTGCACAAGCGTTCTCCAAGCTGTGGAGGCGAAGCTTAACAAGTGGTTCACCCCTTTTGTTCATAATCTACATAAGTGACATTGACGGGCAGCTTAGATTAGGACAGAAGTAAATTTGCCTGTTGACCTAAATAAGCTTTCAACATGGACGGAAAAATGGCAGAGGTAATCTGAAATAGAGAAATTGAAACGAGGGGGGAAACTGACTGACTGACTGACTGACTGACTGACTGACTAGGTAGCTGACTGACTGACTGGCTGACTGACTGACTAGGTAGCTGACTGACTGACTGGCTAACTGACTGACTGACTGACTGGCTGACTGACTGACTGACTGACTAGGTAGCTGACTGACTGACTGGCTGACTGACTGGCTGACTGACTGGGTGGCTGACTGACTTAATGACTGAATGAATGACTGACTGAATGACTAGGTGGCTGGCTGACTGACTGACTGACTGACTGGGTGGCTGACTGACTGAATGACTGAATGACTGAATGAATGAATGACTGACTGACTGACTAGGTAGCTGACTGACTGACTGGCTGACTGACTGGCTGACTGACTGGGTGGCTGACTGACTTAATGACTGAATGAATGACTGACTGAATGACTAGGTGGCTGGCTGACTGACTGACTGACTGACTGGGTGGCTGACTGACTGAATGACTGAATGACTGAATGAATGAATGACTGACTGAATGACTAACTGAATGACCGACTGACTGAATGATTGACTGACTAACTTTCATCAGAACAACAAATGGTAATAAACAATAAACAACTAAGCCATCAAGACATTAATAGCTCTAATTAAAGAAATGCAAATAGAAAATACGTAAATAATTATTGATTCTGCGACATAAGAGTGAAACACATTATAAATCCGTTTTATTCACTCTGTCACTCAAGAAAGTTACATATATAGAAATTATACACTCACTCAAGCAACTACCTATAGAAAATTGTGTTGAGAAAATAGAACGGATGAATGATTTTAACAACCATACCGAGACAACAGGTGACAGTGTTCCTGGTATAAAAATCTAGACTAATTGACATGACCAGGTAAGATATAACCAGGTGACCTCTGATTATGTAGGGGACTAATTCCACCTGTGAGTCACCCAGGAGTGTGGAGCCCAGGTAGCACACGTTACTTGCCCACTGCACACACCATCACGCCACATGACTGATTAGGTAACATTAGTATGGCTTCTCTGCATATGTGTGTGTGTGTGTGTGTGTGTGTGTGTGTGTTTATACGCTAGAATATATTAATTAGTTTAGATTATGTTATTCCTGAGTTACTGTACGTGTGTCAGTCTGTCGGTGTTTGTATGAATACTAATTTAAGATAGTGTTTAGAAGGGAGCGTAAAATGTATGTTTGACTGAGTGACTGTGTGTAAATCTGTCTGTGCATTAGAATATATGACTAAATGTACATGTATGTGTGTGTGTGTGTTATCAGCACTAAGAAGGAAGCGTTTATCAGCACTAAAATAACTAAAGTAGTGCAAAAAGTAATAGTATCAGTAATAATAATAATAATAATAATAATAATAATAATAATACCAACGGCGGAGATAGTGAAACGCGGGTGTCATTGTCCGTAGACTTTTCCAACTCCCACCTTCACACTCCCTCCGTGTTGACTCTTGACGCGTTTTAGTTAATATCACTAAGAGTCGTTACACTAATAAAATAAATAATAAAAAAAATAATAATAATGATAATGATAATAATAATAATAATAATAATAAAGTTAGGTTTGTGTGTGTGTAATAAGAAACGTATTGCCTCAAGTCTGCCAAATGACGAGGAAATTTTAAAGAAATGTTAGCGTGCCAATTAGTGCTTTCAGGGGCAGCTGAGGAAGTAAGGCTCCACTCACCTGTTTTAGAAGCAATATTTCTACGTCCCGAGAGAGAGAGAGAGAGAGAGAGAGAGAGAGAGAGAGAGAGAGAGAGAGAGAGGAAATATCAAGAACAAAACAAAGTATAACCGACCTTCCTACTTGTCTCTTACTGATGAATTAATTTGGGGTAATTTATGATAAAAAGTAAATTAATTCCTTAAATATAAGTGTTTTTAAGCTGGACACATGTAAGTAATTTAGTACCCTGATGATGGAGATAGAAAATTACTTAAGTAGTTTAAAGCTGTACACTTTTATTAGTATACTTAAGTGGATTATTGAAGTACTTATACAATTAAATTATTGAGAAAAAGTAATAGACAATATGTAGAATCTATTTTAGGCCAGAAAATAAAAAAAATGCTCGAATCTTTTAGAACAAAATAAATCGAAAAAAAATTATTCAACTCACCTGAGAAGAAAAAATAAACTTTATTCACCTATAAGAAAAATTATAGAAAAAAAAATATTTAAAAAATATATAAGAAATATTGTCGCATTTTAATCAAACATAATGAGTTTTTCTTTACTTATGGGAGGGAATTTTAAGGTCATTTGGGAACAGATGTCAGAGAGGGGAGGAAAAATGAGGCGTCTTAACTCACGGGATGACTGAAGACGACCCTGTGTGGTGAGGGGGGTGTGAGGTGTGAGGTGTGAGGTGTGGGGGGTGAGGTGTGAGGGAGGTGTGAGGGGGTGTGTGAGGGAGGTGTGAGGGGCTGTAGGTCTGAGGTGAAGGTGTGTGGTGGTGAGTGTATGTGTCCGCTCTGATGTGTGTGTACGTGTGCGTATGTGTGTGTGTGTGTGTGGGCACCTTGATTATCTTTGAACACACACACACACACACACACACTCAAGACAGCAAACGTTATCGCTACAGTTTTTTGTCCCGGTAACGTCACAACTCAGATCATATCCCGTGAGAAGAGTTTGTGTGGTGGTCCAGCATCAAGGTGTCCGCTCACCTGTTATTACCTCAAACTTTATATAACAGGTGTGATAATGGCGTGTACCTGGATGTAGTTAGGTTAGGTTAGATGGATGTGTAGTGGATGAGTGATGGATAAGTGGTGGATTAGTAGTGGATGTAATGGATGTGGTGAGTATGAAGATGTGGATGATGAATATATAGTGAATATGGTGTATTGGTCAGCATACTCGCCTCGCAAACAAATAGTCCCAGGTTCGATCCCCAGATAGGATGAAATTAAGGGTAAGTTTCTGTCTGTCTCTACCCAATAGAAATACCAGAATATAAACGATCGTGTTCCGTAGTAATGATCAGCCAGTGCAGTTGGCGAGTTGTCCGGTCTTCTCAGGTCATTCCTTGACACTGGGTCATACAACTCGTTAACTCAGGGTGTAGTTGGGGTGTTGGTGACAGCTTCTACACCTTAAACAAATTCAAGCCTAAGTGGTCATAAGGACGGCCAGTCTCTAACACAAGGGGTAACCATTGTTTTGTGTGTCTGTGTGTGTGTGTGTCTGTGTGTGTGTGTGTCTGTGTGTGTGTGTCTGTGTGTGTGTGTGTGTGTCTGTGTGTGTGTGTGTGTGTCTCTGTGTGTGTGTGTGTACGTGATAGTTTTTTTTACGCCCAGGAAGAGCTCGGGTTAGAGGCCAGAGTTGGTGGGAGTTTCCAGCTTTGTTGAGAAATGTGTCGCAGTTGCCGTGAGAAATGCCGATGGCTTACGGGAACTTCTGATTGATCTCCGAAATTCTCGATTCCGATAAATCAAAAAAAAAAAATTATGTAGGAACTTGTGACGCATAAATGGCGGATTGTGAGTTTTCATTTTTGAAGATTAAGTCGTTTACGTGTTTGTGTGAATGAGGCGTCACCCTTCCTCCTCGCCTTCAGCACACACTGGGACAGGTAACTCGTGCTGCCATTACACTCTTGGCTCATATTATTACTATATGAACCGATGAAGGCCCCATCAAGCCTCTCCTTAATATATTTCATTTATTTTTATCAAAGACTTTATAAAGTTGATTGATTATTTTTGGGGGTCATTGACAGTTTAACCCGTGATATATCAAGGTCATGTTGCTGTGTTGCCTAAAGAATTCTTAGTTAATTTCTGAAGTAAATTTGGGTTATATCAACAAGACCTCGGACAGCTAATTCAGTCTTATTGAAAAATCGTCAACAATAAAATCATTCTCAGGCTACACGTGACGTCACAAAGGAAAACATCAGTACAGTAATACCTCCATATAACGGACTTCTCTTCCATATAATCCGTTAGATGGGGGACTCGCATCTACCAAACCCTCGATATAACGGACTTTCCTCTCCATATAATCCGTTAAATAGAGGTTTCACATCTAACGGCCCCTCTATATAACGGACATCCCTCTCCATATAGTCCGGTAAATAGAGGCTTAACTATAAATACTGTATATGAAACAGAATAATTAATACCAATTAAATAGTTAAACATTTCAAGCCTGGATAAGTATTAGGAAACATAACTCATCAATATAAACAGTAAATAAAACACATCATAAATTTCTCTGGGAATAATTGAATGGTTTTGGCCTTAATTGTGAAGTAAATTATGTTACCTATATAATATACATTTATCTCATTACTCTATATTTACTTATTCATTAATTTCGTCAGATAATTTTTTTAAGTTTTTGTTAAATGTTAAATATATTTTGAACAGTTTAATAGAGGAACATTTTTATGATAAACTCTTTCATTTTTACTCAAAGGTCTTAGATATAACATAACATAACATAACATATAACGAATTACTGCTACTAATGACGTCATCCCTTATCATTATTGTTGTTTAAATATTAGAGCAGTTTATGACCCACGTGGTCACCTTCACCACTAAGAGGCGGTGAAGTGGCCTCAGGTCGCCCAGTGTTAATAATATACAAGGGTGAAAGTTTGTGGATCTCTAAGACTGTTGTGTACGCGGCCTGAGAGCTTCCCTGCGCCCCACCCGAGAGAGAGAGAGAGAGAGAGAGAGAGAGAGAGAGAGAGAGAGAGAGAGAGAGAGTTGCACTCATAGTCAAATTAGGTTATGTGAGGTGAGGTTAGGTTAGGTTAGAGCTCTACATTGTTAGCGAGAGACTCATGAGACTGGGTGAGCTCTCAGGCCGCCGCTTCTCTGAGGTATATCCTCCCATTGACTGACACCTGTCTCGTTAACACACACGGTGCCTCAATAAGGCTGCCGTACACCTTTTAGCCCTTTGACGACGATGATTTAACCCTTTGACAACGATGATTTAACCCTTTGACGACGATGATTTAACCCTTTGACGACGATGATTTAACCCTTTGACGACGATGATTTAACCCTATGACGACGATGATTTAACCCTTTGACGACGATGATTTAATCCTTTGAAGACTATAATTTAACCCTTTGACGACGATGATTTAACCCTTTGACGACGATGATTTAATCCTTTGAAGACTATGATTTAACCCTTTGACGACGATGATTTAACCCTTTGACGACGATGATTTAATCCTTTGAAGACTATGATTTAACCCTTTGACGACGATGATTTAACCCTTTGACGACGATGATTTAATCCTTTGAAGACTATGATTTAACCCTTTGACGACGATGATTTAACCCTCTGACGACGATGATTTAACCCTTTGACGACGATGATTTAACCCTTTGACGACGATGATTTAACCCTTTGACGACGATGATTTAACCCTCTGACGACGATGATTTAACCCTTTGACGACGATGATTTAACCCTTTGACGACGATGATTTAACCCTTTGAAGACTATGATTTAATCCGTTACATGGGACGGGTGTTCATATCTCACAAACCCTCGATATAACGAACTTCCCCTCTATATCATCCGTTAAATAGAGGTTTCGCTATATATTAAGATTCCGGTAAGGCTTCATACCAAGAGTCGAGGTCCTCTTAATAACATTTTACCATGCAGTTGTACCCGATTCCATTACTGTTAAAGCTCTATGTAAATTCGTGAGAGAGGTCTGGTGTGTGGAGGCCGCCCAGTGTGGCATTTTGGGTAAAGGAAAAATTGCTTATACGAGTTTGTAAAGCAACAGGTGTATAACATTATCATTCTCGTTCGCTGGGCTCAGATGTGAAAGCATAGTGAAACCTCTTTTTAACGGACTATAAGGCGATGAAAGTCCGCTATGTCGAGGGTCCGTTAGATGTGAAACCTCCATCTAACGAACAGCCCCACCGTCACATGGCTTAATTCACCCACCATCACATGGCTTAATCTACCCACCGTCACATGGCTTAATCTACCCACCGTCACATGGCTTAATCCTCCTACCGAAACATGGCTTAATCCACCCACCGTCACATGGCTTAATCCACCCACCGTCACATGGCTTAATCCTCCCACCGCCACATGGCTTAATCCACCCACCGTCACATGGCTTAATCCACCCACCGTCACATGGCTTTGATCTACATTTTACCCCGGTTATCCATCACTGTAAAAGATTCTGAATCGAAACTTAAAAAAGGTTCAATCGTCTCCTCCTGTTAGCCTTTCATCCAGGAGGCAAGAGAGACATTGCCACCAACGCCACATCTTCAACCAACGCCACATCTTCAACCATCGCCACATCTTCAACCAACGCCACATCTTCAACCAACGCCACATCTTCAACCATCGCCACATCTTCAACCATCGCCACATCTTCAACCAACGCCACATCTTCAACCAACGCCACATCTTCAACCAACGCCACATCTTCAACCAACGCCACATCTTCAACCAGAAATGAAGGGAAAGTGTCTGTGTGTGTGTGTGTGTGTGTGTGTGTGTGATATTATTTTCAGAAAGTCTATGTTGTCAGGGGTTTAAAATCTCGCCCGGATATTAGTTTTTCCAGTCAGAGATAAATGATGGCTCCTCACCCCTCCCACCCTCACGTTCCTCACTCCCCTCACGTTCCTCACTCCCCTCACCTTCCTCACTCTCCTCGCCCCCCTCACCTTCCTCACTCTCTTTACCTCAGGCTAACGAGAAGAAAGTCAATCAGGCTAACAGTACTTACCACCTCTCAATGTGTATAGTATCCCCGGCAATAGGTGAAAGGTTATCCTGAAGTGCATGTATTACCCAGAGTGTCTTATGAGATACCAGCGGGGAAAAGATCACTTAGAGATGAAGGAATGCTGTTCTTTGCTTCTCTCAAGACTCCAAAATACCACTGAACTCAGACACCATGAAGAAACTTCTCCTCACATTTGGTTTATTGAGATCGTCTTGGTGTGGCCAGATTACTCAAGGCAACGAGACGAAAGCGAATGGCGCCTAAATCTTCGCTATAGACTGGAACGAAAGAAGACCAGAGCTTTAAGAATCCTCCTTTGTACGAGTACCCAAAGGTCTTGGCGTCATGTGGTACAAATAATAACAAATTAATCATAAACAGAGAGAATATTTTAAACAAACAAAGAAACAAACAAACTTTCCATTTATAGATTTTATCAAAAGATAAATAAATTCAATTCAAACCGAAACTAGATTTGATACAACAATAAATAAATTCTGTCAATAGAATAGAATCAAATATAATGTATTTTATCATAACAAAGAAAATATATTTATCGAAACAAAAAATAAATTCTACTTTCCTTAAACAATAATTTCAATCCTCCCAAAATCTTTCCAACCAATTTCTTCTCTAAAAAAAAAAAATCGACAAAAATAAAACAAAGAATAATTTCTACACAAAATAATAAAACAAATCTTACCAAAATAATATCCAAATAAAAATAAATTCTATCCAACCTCAAATTTTTTTTCTAACCAAATATCCAAATTAAAAAAAAAAAATATCCACACCCAAAAATAATTCCTAACCAAATCAAAAATAAATCTCACCTAATCCCCTCCTCCCCGTAGCCCCTAAACCCTTCTAACCACAATGTATTCTTCCCGTTATTATGGTCATGTTTCAGGGGACGACTTTTTCGCCTGGTTTCTGTTGACACCATTACAGAGCGCGTCACTAAATGGCCGCCATTGTTTATTTTAATGAATTGTACACAAATGGTAACTCGAAATGGCGAATTGTGTCTCCTGTTCCTTTTGTTTCCGCCGCTGTACTTATGAGGTCCTGGAGGGGGGGAGGGCGGTGTTTGTGCGTGTGAGGGGGGGAGGGTGTGTGTGTGGGGGGGTGTGGGGGGGTAAGGGTGTGTGGGGGAGGGTGTGGGGGGTAAGGGTGTGTGGGGGGGGGGGGGGTGTGGGGGGTAATGGTGTGTGTGTGTGTGTGTGAAAGGAAAACAGAGAGGAGAGAGAGAGAGAGAGAGAGAGAGAGAGAGAGAGAGAGAGAGAATACGAAAACTTAACTTTGTGAATGACGTACAACCAGTAATCACCACAACTACCAACACCAGCATAACCTAACCTAACCTAACCTAATCTAATCTAACCTAACCAAATACAGGTACACGAGATAAATATATACCGTATACATCAGACCAGTAATAAACACAGGTAAATCAACGTAAACACACCTGTGAAAATTGTTTACATATCGAAAATTATACAAATACAATATAATACAATAATACAATCATACGTAAGGTATTGTATCCCAGCCTACAATAAGTTGCTACAATAGGGAACCAGAACATTAATCCCTGGGACAATGTTTTGACCAACGGGGGGCACACACACAGGTCGGCTGGGTCACCTGTTATGTTATAAACGAGGTAACTTGGACCATTATTACAGGTAAAACTCACACCTGGGCCCACCTTCCACACCTGCTGCCGCTATGTCGATACTTTCTCCTCCACCTCCTCCACACTACCTCATTCACCTCCACCTCCTCCACCACCACACATCACCACCACTCCTCCTCACCACACACAACCACACCCCACCACACACCACCACCTCACAACAGTGGCGGTCAACAAATAACATTTCCTATGAACATTACTAACAAGTTCAACTGGTCATACCTATAGTGACGTCACCTGTACTACCTGTTAACTAATGACCCACACCTGTACTACCTGATAAACTAATGACCCACACCTGTACTACCTGATAAACTAATGACCCACACCTGTACTACCTGATAAACTAATGACCCACACCTGTACTACCTGATAAACTAATGACCCACACCTGTACTACTCCTAATAGCGTCTACAAGTATTCCTGATGACTGATAGAGACATCATCATAACTCAGAGCTCAAAGGTTTTAATACTATTGCTCTGACGGGAAATAGTCTGGTGGCGATTTAGTGTCATCTTCCCGTCGTAAAGTTTCCATTAAGAACGTCAGTAAGAGCGTCAGTAAGAGCGTCAGTAAGAACGTCAGTAAGAACGTCAGTAAGAGCGTCAGTAAGAACGTCAGTAACCAGTGAAGAGAGTCTAACACCATCTTGTGGAAGTAACGTCAACTACTACCCCAGGATATATTTGCGTTGATGATGCAGGGTGCGATAACAAAGACGGGAAGACCTTCAAGAATAATATATATGATCAGTTTTATTCAAGTTTATACATGTAGAGTGTAATTGAGTTATAAAGTTAGATGAATAATGTATAGAGATGGTTAATATCTATTCGTTTAAGACGTTTTCGTGATTATTTACTCCAGGACGAACTGACGCATGGAGGAACGGACCATTGTGTAAGCGAGTCGAAGACGGCTGCCAGCTGGAGTGAGTTAGGTTAAGAATTAGTAACTACAATATTTGGTTATTATGGTAATGTTGATATTGGTGGTTGTTAAGCATTCTGTGTAATTATGATTTATTTTTTTCTTTGGTCATTAGCAATTAAACATTCTTCAGTGTTGATGCAAAACAGTTTGTCGAGAAGAGCAGGTAATTACAACTCTTTTTCCCTTCACTAATTATTGGACAACAGGTAGACACTAATTTTAGCAACACATTTATTAGATATTTTTAGGTGTTAATTGTATGACAGACGTACAGTTATTATTATTATTATTATTATTATTATTATTATTATTATTATTATTATTATTATTATTATTACATTTTCACCCCCAAGCCGCGATGTGGGTCAGTGACCTGTGCTCGGGTGGGCTATTCTCAGTAAAAAAAAAAAAGAAAAAAGTAAACCACATACATAAACCACATAATTAAACCGGTAATAAACCACACTGGTAAACCACATAGATATACCACAAAAACTAGCTACAAAACTAAACCAGAGGTAAACTACAATAACTAAACCACACAACTTAACCATAAAATTTAACTTAAAATAAACCAAAGATTTTGTTTATAAAAGACAGTCCATATGGATATCTATTGACTAGGAAGGAACGCGTCACCAGAGTAGATTACAAGAACGACGAAACACAAACTCACAATAGTATAATGATATGCTAATGATATACTACGATATAATCCACTAATGAGAAAATAAAAAAAAGGAATGGGAAATCTTAAAGGCGTCTCATTATAAATATATTATATTTTGTTATTGTACAGAAGGCGACAAGATTTACGAGGTCTTGTCACGAATTGGTTATTATTTTTGTGAGATTTTTAAAGATAATTGTATTTGATTTCTGTTTTAATGTTGGGATTGTTATTATATTTTGTTATTATTGTTATTATGGTTGTTGTTATTGTTGTTGTTATATTTTGTTGTTGTTTATATTATTGTTGTTGTTTTTGTTATTTTTGTTATTATTATTATTATTGTTATTGTTAATATTATAAATTTCCCTAGGCAGACTGCAGCCTTGTCCCAGGAAGAGTTAATACACTCAACAACGTCGCCGTAATTCCCTGCATTTGCTATTTTTCTCCCCACGGTGAATATAATTTAGCGATTTTCCCCTGCCGGCCATGTGTTGGGTACGTAACTAGGGATCTTATAGGGATTTACCATTGCCTGTGAGGGAATCATAAAGGGATTACTGTCAGTCTCTGGATGTGTGTTTGTGGATTTCTTAGTTTATATTACGTGTCTCTCTCTCTCTCTCTCTCTCTCTCTCTCTCTCTCTCTCTCTCTCTCTCTCTCTCTCGGTATAACTAGTTTCGCCTCGTTAACACTCGTACCTTCTGGTCTTGACTAGTTTAAACTGGTTCTGACTTATTTAAGGTTTTAACTGCGATATTTACACACATTCCTGTATGTTAATATATACGTTTATTTACACACACACACACACACACACACACACACACACACACACACACACGCACAGACAGACACACACACACACACAGACAGACAGACACACACACACACACACACACACACACATTTGACAGATAAATAAAAAGAAAAATAATAACTGGCAGCTCAATAGACTTTCCCATACAACACGAAATGATTAATGACCGGAAATACGAGAGAGAAGTCTGTGTGGATAGTTGTGGGTACTATTGTGGATAACAATGTGGATACCGATGTGGATACCAACACCCCATCAACACACAGACATCACAAGTAATACCAGACACTATAACAGGTAAGAAAATCCCAACAACAACAGGTAATCGAGCGGATGATTACCTGTAATAAAAGTGCTAATTAATCAAGCCAGGTAAATAACAGTAATAAAAGTGCTAATTATGTCCCTCGGCCCACAGGTGTTGGGTTCTTAAAGGCGATTTAGAAATATTAGTTCGTATATAATGGACTTTACTCTCCATTAATCCGTTAAATAGAGGTTTTACATATAACGGACACTCGATACAATGGGCTTACTCTCCATACAGTTCGTTAAATGGAGGTTTCACATGATTCCGGGACTTAGAAACCTTCCCTATGAAGACCGATTAAAGAAACTAAACTTGCATTCCCTAGAAAGACGAAGAGTGCGGGGAGATATGATAGAAGTATTTAAGTGGGTGAAAGGAATCAATAAAGGGGATATAGATAAAGTTCTTATAATATCCGAGCCGGATAGGACTCGTAGCAACGGATTTAAGTTGGATAAGTTTAGGTTTAGGAGGGAGATAGGAAGAAACTGGTTCACAAATAGGGTGGTGGACGAGTGGAACAAGCTTGGCAACTTTGTAGTAAGTGCTGGAACGCTGGAAAGTTTTAAAAGGAGGCTAGATAGATTCATGGATGATAGAGAGTGGTAGTAACTCTCGACAGGAGGCTCCTTATTTTCTTATGTAACGGACCCTCGATATAATGGACTTCTCTCCATATAATCCGTTAGATGGAGGTTGTTTCACATGTAACGGACCCTCAATATAATGGATATTTCTCTCCATATTGTCCGTTAAATAAAGGTTGTAATTTAGGTGGGCTTTTGACGGTTTCTGAGGGTGTTTGTATATTATAAGTGCTAATATTATGAGGTTTATTCCTGTAGTGGTTATGTATGTTCTTTTAAAAGGTTGTAGTTTATTATCATTATCATCATCATCATCACCATCATCGTCACACCTCCAACTTGAGTAATATTTACCCACACTGAAGCTTCATCAGTATTTTATAAACTGACGTGTAATGTAACGTGGCCTCACCGAACTACCATTAATCTTCCTTCCTAAGTGTTGAAGTTTGTTCCTATTAATAGAGTATCAGAGGTTAGACCACCTTCCTCTTCCTGAGATGGTCTTCCTCTTCTTCTTCCCTCTTCCTCCTTCCTCTCGTCCTCTCCACACTATACCTCCTCATCTTCTTCCTCTTATTCTTCCTCCTTCTCCCTCTTCCCTAATCTTCTCATCACATATCTTCATTTCCTTCTTCTTGTTTTTCTTTCCTCTCCCTCTCTACCCTTTCCACTCCTCCTCTCTGTCTTCCTCTCCCTTCCTCCCTTTTATCTTTTCTGTTTTGCTCTCCCTATCTTCTTTCATTTTTTTACATTACATCCCTTCTCCCTCACCCTCCATTATCCATCTCTCTCTCTCTCCCTCCCTCCACCTCTCTCTCTCCCTCCCTCCACCACTCTCTCTCCCTCCCTCCCTCTCTCTCTCCCTCCCTCCACCTCTCTCTCCCGCCCTCTCTCTCCCTCCCTCCCTCTCTCTCTCCCTCTCTCCACCACTCCCTCCCTCCCTGCCTCTCCCACACTCCTCTCACTGATAAACGAGCCTCGGTTGGTACGACATGTAAGAAATTAAGAGATGGGAAAGAAAGGACTGACAATTTATAGGAATATCCCAACTGTGGCGAATATCCCGACCGTGGCGAATATCCCGACAGTGGCGAATATCCCGACAGTGGCGAATATCCCGACAGTGGCGAATATCCCGACAGTGACGAATATCCCGACTGTGGCGAATATCCCAACTGTGGCGAATATCCCGACCGTGGCGAATATCCCGACAGTGGCGAATATCCCGACAGTGGCGAATATCCCGACTGTAGCGAATATCCCGAGAAATTCTAAGGTATTTTCTATCTTGTCTGTGAAATATATATATATCCGAGACGCCGTTGTTGCCCCGATTGTCTGCGAGGTTCAGGAGGTGGATATGTGTGTGTAGGGAGAGAGAGAGAGAGAGAGAGAGAGAGAGAGAGAGAGAGAGAGAGAGAGAGAGAGAGAGAGAGAGAGAGGCGGTCAGTGGATATAAAAGCAAAAGAAAAAACAAATAAAACAAAATAATAAATAAATCAGAAAACAAAGAAAAAATTAACCACAGAATAATTAACAAATAACAACAATTTATTAATTATTTAGGTAAAAACGAAGAGATAAATGAAAATAACCATCAGTTATAATCACACACGACTCATCTACAGTACGAGTGAGTGTGTCTGCCTCTACAAAAGTACGAAATAAGAGAAAAAATCAACAAGGTATACAAATAATTACGTAGGTTTATTTTCCTCAGTAATTCCTTAATTCAGGATAATTAGGGAGGAAAGAGACTTAACCCCCTGTTGCCCTGAACACAATGATCCAGTGTTTTTAGTCCTTGTGTTGCGACCTGACAATAGCGGCTCCCGGGGTGACGTCTCGCGGGTCTGAGGGCCGAGTTACCCACGACTGTTGCCTACTAAACCTAACCTAACCTAACCTACTGTAGCATAACACAGTGAGGGTTAGGTTAGGTTAGGTTAGGTTAGAATTACACATGAACCGGTATAAGGATCCTGCCTCGTGATGGTCAGTGTGAGCGAATATCTGTAGCATAACACAATGAGGGTCTGTGTGTGTGTGTGTGTGTGTGTGAGTGTGAGTGTGTGTGTGTGTGTGTGTGTGTGTGTGTGTGTGTGTGTGTCACTCCCTTCACTGTGTCGTGTACTCCAGGAACAGACCTCATGGGATAACACAACAAGTCCTCCTTTAAGAATAATACTAATGTTTTAAAATGTCTTAATAAGATAAAACAGTTTCTTTGATGGCTGGCTGAGTGTGTTAAGGTCTTTACACTTAAGTGCGTCTTACACTCAGCGTTAAGTGCCTCTGTTTATTCAAGATATATTTATAAACCTTCATAATTAATGTGTCCCGCCTCGCCTGGCTTCATGAGGCCAACAGGAGATTCATATCAAATTATACTTATTAACAGATAAATTTATTCCAATTTTCTCTTTATGAATTAAACTCGGTAATTTCGATACATTATGCCGGAGTTATTGTTAATACCTTTTATTACTTGTCGCCTCAAACAGATGTGTGAGGGTGACGCAGCTGCTACTGTGTGTGTATGTATGTATGTATGTATGTATGTATGTATGTATGTGTGTATGTATGTATGTATGTATCAAGAAAACGACCTAAAGGTAAAGACAAAAGAAGAACTTATGTACAGAAACAATAATTCAATTGATAACAGCAACACAAAACATTTAATTTACTTTCACTATAAATTTTCTCGGCCACAAATTAAAAGGAGGCTTTAAGGGATGACGTCACAGCCTTCAACGCCACTTGTGTGTGTGTGTGTGTGTGTGTGTGTGTGTGTGTGTGGATTATGATTGTATTAAGCTATTATATATTTATTTATCTCTCAATAATTCTGCGTCTCTCAATAATTCTGCGTCTCTCTCTCTCTCTCTCTCTCTCTCTCTCTCTCTCTCTCTCTCTCTCTCTCTCTCTCTCTCCACCAGTAGTGAGACACACCCTCTTAACTCACCTGACAGCCAGAACTATCAAACTTCACTGACTACCAAATCATTCTTGACAAACACTGTACCTCCTACTGCGCCTCTGCCACACACACACACACACACACCCCATACACACACACACACACACACACACCCCACACACACACACACACACACACCATACACACACACACACACACCCCATACACACACACACACACACCCCACACACACACACCATACACACACACACACACACCCCCACACACACACACCCCATACACACACACACCCCACACACACACACACACACACCCCATACACACACACACACACACCCCACACACCCACACACACACACCCCATACACACACACACCCCACACACACACACCCCAACACACACGATATGGTAAAGGCTTCTGAACCAACACAATTCATCACATCAACAACACAGTCAAGGAAATATAACAGTGCTGGCGGCGGGGGGGGGGGAGGTGGGTGACGGCTCCTGAACATAATTGAATCTAGTCGGCGATTTATTGCTTCGAGGTGACTGATACCTGGATGAGTCGCTTGGAAAGGTCGCTATGGAAGAGAGAGAGAGAGTGTGTACCAGTCAGTCGGTCTCTGGATGATGAGTTATTGTTGGTTAAACAGCGGTTGACAGGCTGTTGTTATCGCCTAATCTATTTTTTATTACCTGGTTTCCGAAGAGGCTTATGAAGGTATTGGCATGATCCTGTGTGTGTGTGTCTGTGTCTGTGTGTGTGTGTCTGTGTGTGTGTCTGTGTCTGTGTGTGTGTCTACGATGATAAGTCAATATTAACCACTGAACTGTTTAGAGTGGTGATGCTCAAAGGTTATGATCATCGAGTTAGAGACAGTTAGACAGACAGACAAACAGACAGAAACTAACATAGAGACAGAAAGATAAAACCCGACACAACACAAAGAAAAACCAAGAGAATGAGATAAAAATGTCCAAAGTTTTTAACCAACGTAAATAACTTCACCTTTGACCGAGTGAAAGTTAGTGAAGAAGACCAAGAGAAAAATGATAACAGTAAAATATGCTGTATATTCTCACCACCACAATAACAATGGGGGGTGGAACAAAGGGTGAAGGTAATGGGGGTGGAACAAAGGGTCAAGGTAATGGGGGTGGAACAAAGGGTGAAGGTAATGGGAGGTGGAACAAAGGGTGAAGGTAATGGGGGGTGGAACAAAGGGTGAAGGTAATGGGGGTGGAACAAAGGGTGAAGGTAATGGGGGGTGGAACAAAGGGTGAAGGTAATGGGGGGTGGAACAAAGGGTGAAGGTAATGGGGGTGGAACAAAGGGTGAAGGTAATGGGGGTGGAACAAAGGGTGAAGGTAATGGGGGTGGAACAAAGGGTCAAGGTAATGGGGGTGGAACAAAGGGTGAAGGTAATGGGGGTGGAACAAAGGGTGAAGGTAATGGGGGGTGGAACAAAGGGTGAAGGTAATGGGGGGTGGAACAAAGGGTGAAGGTAATGGGGGGTGGAACAAAGGGTCAAGGTAATGGGGGGTGGAACAAAGGGTCAAGGTAATGGGGGGTGGAACAAAGGGTCAAGGTAATGGGGGTGGAACAAAGGGTCAAGGTAATGGGGGTGGAACAAAGGGTGGCGGTAAAAGTCCCAACTTAAGTAATCTCGATACAAGAACTGAATACAGAATTTGTTTAATGAAAATGGGAAAAAAATTCAATGGAAAACGAAATCCAAATTAAAATAAACAATGGTGTAACGTCTATACTTAATACAAGTGTTTATTTAGGGTTAACATTGACCAAATAAAAGGAAAATAACAAAAGAGTAAGAGAAATAAAAAAATAACAACGATACAAACTCGAAAATAGAGAAAATTGGTTTAAAACGTCACAATAACAGAACAGAAAACGAAATTAAGAGACCAATGATAACTAACGTATTTTCTACAAGAATTTTAAGTATTTATAAATTCATAATGCAAAATATGAACAAAACAACAACAAAAAAACAACAAAAACAATCAAAAACAAGATAAAACAACACGAAAAAAACTCCATCTAGAGAAAATGGGAGACGAGTTCACAATCACATGAAGAAAACCAAAGAAAACGAAAGATTAAGTGAAATAGAGGGCTAACTTAAGTAACTTTTATAGAGGAAGAACTACTTAAGAAAGGGAATGGCGGCGTGAGGAGGTTCAGGTTAGGTGGAATAGAAAAACATGTTTGGCCAGAAGGAATTTAGTCACGATGGGATGAAAGTTTACCTGAGGGTCTAGAAAAGTTTATATAATTTGATGACAAGTTTGGGAGATAAATGTCTAGAGAGAGAGAGAGAGAGAGAGAGAGAGAGAGAGAGAGAGAGAGAGAGAGAGAGTCAATATCGTCACTACTAACAACAACAATAACATCAACACGAGCACCACTTCCTTGCAATGGTTACAAGAATATATGTGACAAATTGTACACTCGTTTCAATCACCCTTTTTTCACACACACACACACAGTACAACACACATCTAATTAACTTACCTGTGTACACTAACCTCATTGTCTTAATTTCCATAACATAATTTTTAACATAAGTTATGACATCATTATGAGGGATAGTAAACATTAAAATAACTGTTAACTTAATACACGGTTATATTAACTTATTTTGTTTAGCCTGTGTTTTTAGTTTGTGGTTATTTCTGCAGGAGTGTGTATGGGTGTATGTATGTTTGTATGTTTGTATGTGTGTGTGTGTGGGGGGGGGGTGTATGTGTATGCCTGGGGGGACTGATGTGGTGGTGGTGGTACTTGTGTTTGTGTTGCCAAAGAATTTTTTTTTAACAAACTGAGAAGCCCGGTATTACGTCCCCAGGCGGCCCCCCCTCCCCCCCCCCCCTCCGTCATACACAAAGGGAAGGAAGGTTTTGTGTGGTCCTTCTACTGTGTCTTGATCCTTCTTCTCCCTCGGAATGTTGTTTTTTCCACTTTGGTAATGGTTGAGAGGTGTTTTTTTTTCTGTTTGCCTGTCTGTCTGTCTGTCTGTCTGTCTGTCTGTCTGTCTGTCTGTCTGTTTGTCTTATTTTTTTCTGTCTGTCTGTCTGTCTGTCTGTCTGTCTGTCTGTCTGTCTCTCTGTCTGTCTGTCTGTCTGTTTGTCTTATTTTTTTCTGTCTGTCTGTCTGTCTGTCTGTCTTTCTTATTTGTTTCTCTGTCTGTTTCTCTGTCTGTCTCTCACAACGGTAAAGTGCCTTCGTGTCGTTACTCCATCAAACAGACTCCACTACTTCTGTTTTATACATCAAATATAATTATCCTCGTAGAATACTTAGCCAAGAGTGTGTGTGTGTGTGTGTGTGTGTGTGTGTGTGTGTGTGTGTGTGTGTGTTCAGGATTTACTTGAGGCGGACTCCTAAATGTTGTTATTTTACATCGTTAGCAACATTGTTTGTCACGTAATCAACTTAACAATATTATTTACGGTTATAACATAGTTTCTCTTAGCTCTATTACACACACACACACACACACTCGTGGGTACAGATGTTAAAGATGAATAAATAATGTATCGCTGAGAGAGACAAGTGAAGGTAAAGGGTACATGAAGAATCTAGTCGAGAGAGAGAGAGAGAGAGAGAGAGAGAGAGAGAGAGAGAGAGAGAGAGAGAGAGAGAGAGAGAGAATTAAGGTGACTACAAGACTAAACAACATGGTAATCAGTCCAAGCACCGGCCAATAAAGCAACAGGTATGGTAGTGTGTGGCAGGTGGGGTAGATGTGGTAGATGACCTGACCTAACCTAACCTAACACCTCTGAATAATGGCCAGGGTTGATGCCAAGGTCTTCCCAGATTTGTGATGAAGTGAGAGGGATAACGATCATAAATTACAAGTGTTGGGAAGAGTCTAATATCCAGGAAGGATTCTTAGATGGATTATAACTCAGAGATACTGTATGTGTCTGTACCGCATGATAACAGGTAAGAGCCTTTGTTGTGTGATGATGACGATACAAGATATATCATATTATGTGTCTTGCTATGTTGAGGTGTCCTAATTTATACAGACAGACACACACACACACACACACACACAAACACACACACACACGGCTATTCCTATAGTATATTGGATTCTACACACTATGATGCTATATTGTAAACACTATGACACTATATTGTGCACACTATGACACTATATTGTACACACTATGACACTATATTGTACACACTATGACACTATATTGTACACACTATTACACTATATTGTACCGTATGTTACTCCAAGAACGGCAACAGATCTACTGCTAACACCCTCAGCTCCCAGTCTTACCCTCCCCCTTGTGACTTGCTCCTGATAATTCCACTGCCTTCATAAACTTCATCTCTGTATTGTTCCAAGTAATTGTTTTATTCTTCCTCCCAGTTATCGGTTTATCTAATAGCTGAAGTGGTTTATCTCCTTCCGGTTGGTTTAATCTATATGTAACCTTCTCTAACTCGATAAGGAAACTGACAGATATGGTCCAGTCACCACCAATACTTGGATCAATGTTGAATAAGACAATTTGGTTTTGGTCACTGATTGATGTGGAAATAAAATATAATATTAAATTGTTTTCTCTGTTTTCTCAACTCACTGCCACATCTTATTCTCCTACGTAGGTTTTTGTGGTAGGAATCTCTCTCTCTCTCTCTCTCTCTCTCTCTCTCTCTCCATATTAACATGCTAACTTTTGGCTACTTATCTCAATATATTTCTCCATTTCTCTTACCAAAACACTATCTCACGCCTGTTATCTCTCAGTTGTTTATGTTAATTTATCTCTAAACTAAACACACTAACCTATTATCTCACAGCTATGAATCCTAACAATGTTATCTCTAAGCTATACTCATTCTGGCTTATCTCTCAAGGGTCTCTCTCAAAACAAACTATGTCTCACTGCCCAAGATGTAATGTTATCTCCCAGTTCCTGAAGCTTACAGCAACATCACGTAGGAATATATAAGAGAATAACTCACAAAAGGAAGATACAATGGCTCTCATACCCCAGGCCATAAACCTATACTGTCTCTCAGCTGCCCAGAGATACCTTCACTGTCTCACAATTACACACGATATGTTATTTCTCATACAACCCAGATGTAATTGGTCTTTGTCATCTATTTACTATGATAAAAGAAACTTGACAGGTATTATTATCTATATACAAAGATTAGATGAGAATACGTGAATGGCGAACTGGAGAGAATACAAATGAGAAAGAGGAAAGAGATATTGTGGTTATGAAGGAGAGAGAACTATAGAAGAGAATGGTCAGACATATGAATTAGAGATACGACACAGTTTTATAATAGACATAAGTGGAATGAAGGTCATGGGTGAGTGTAGACGAGGATTAATAGGGTGTTGTCTGTCTGTCTGTCTGTTTGTCTGTCTGTCTGTCTGTCAGTCTGGACTTTCAACTTGCTCTTCTACCTATAGCCGCATGTGTGTGTAGGATAGCATGATGATAGTGGTGACATAAGTAACTGAAATGAGAGTAACAAAAATAATAAAAAGTGAACTCCCGGCGTGAAAAGGCTCGGGGCCACCACCACCACCAAGCACTTGTTGGCTTACAAGCCTGAAGAGGAAATGAGGACGTCACACTAATTCCCCTGGAGAAGGCGGCGACGTTAAGCTCATTACAAGAGCTCACTGCGGCAGGTGACGTAAACACGCTCACCTGAAGGAACCCTCACTACTTTACAGACACTTTTCATTCATTCCTTCTTCGTTTATTTGTGGAGGAGCGCCTTAACCCGTCAAGACTCCAAGGGTTAAGAGAGAAGAGTAGCCGGCGCTGGTTCTTACACAAGCAGCTCACGAAGGACATAATAAAAACTACCGTAGCAGCTGTGAACTTGGGGCGTCAACTGTATCGTTACTGGCCGCCGCTGCTCACTCCTCCTGCAGCCTTGACGGTCAAAAGCATCGTTCTAGGAGGGTCATGGTCTTATACCTAACCTAACCTAAAATAAGCTACCCTAACCAAACCAAGCCTAACCTAACCTAACCTAACCTAACCTAACCTAACATAAGCTACCCTAAACAAGCCTAGCCTAGCCTAACCTAACCTAACCTAACCTACTCATGGTATAATCTAACTATCTTAAGGTGCTAAACGACGTATTAAATGAAACAAGAGACAATTTTACCATATACGAATTAATTTATCTTTATAACAGAAGCAGCTTATTAATAACTGGTGAAGCTGCCGACCTTCCTGCAGGGGGTGAAGATCTGAAGCATCCCTCCTTGATACCTGAAGAAGGATCAATTATAACTTGTCCAGCAAAACAAAAATCAACCTCGCAGTTTTTGGTTTAAGGGACAACAAAGGTTTCCAGCGGCTGACTGTCTTATGAGAGGAGTTCTGGTAACTGTTACACGAAAGAAACAGAAAGTAAAGGAACACGGTAGCTCAAGTAACAATAAAAGGAAACAGTCATGAGCTCCAATGAATGTTCAGTAAAAAGGAACGGAAAAAGTTTCAGCAATAAAAAAAATGAGAGAAGTTCCAACGACTGTTCCGTAAAAAAACTATAAAATAAAATCGGAACCAAAGTGTTCCCTAAGTGTGAGTAAAGAAGGGTTCCAGGCGGAGGTTCTCAGAGGAGCAGCTCAGAAGGTGTGCAATAAAAACTACCGCTACAGATGTGGACTTTGGCGAGTCAACTTTATTGTTATTGGCGCGGCACCCGACCCTGGCTGCCATCTCCACCACTCTTTATCACCAGAAGTATTTTCCTTCAAGTTACTTAGGCTCGTCGAGAAGACCATATCATGCACGGCAATTTGCAAAATATTCTGATAGGTTTCCTGGATGCCTGAGAATCGTCCACTCACATGTTCGAAATGCATTAGTGTCTGCAATTTGTTTTTCGGGTGAATTTTTACATGAAGGTCACTGGCTCGTCTCGGTGGGCGGTTTATCGGACTGGCAACACGAGGCTTAACCATTTCCGAGGCATTTTGCAGGCAGTGACCTCTATGACTGACCTTATACGATACACACAACACGCTACAGTGACGCTTACAGTGCTGGCAGGACTAAGAGTGGTACAGAAAGATAACATTGCAGGAGGTGGTGGTAAGAGTCGTCATTTATTCACGTTTACTGCATCTATATAAAAGGGACTCCAGTTACTTACCCTGTAGGGGGGGGGGGGCCCACACACTGATGGCGAGACACAGTGACACCTGACCTACACCTGACCTGTGGTTGACTACTCAAGCTTCATAGATCTCTCTCTCTCTCTCTCTCTCTCTCTCTCTCTCTCTCTCTCTCTCTTTCGCTCTCTTTGTCTCCTCTCCAAATCTCTTTATCTTTTCTTTTCTCTCTTCATACTCTTTGTCCTTGCCTTTTTGCCTTTCAGTGAATGTCTGTGTCTGTCTGTCTGCCTGCCAATCTCTGTCCGCCTGTCCGCCTGTCTGCCTGCCAATCTCTGTCTGTCTGTCTGTCTGTCTGTCTGTCCATCATATTCGTACAGCTTGACACACCAACACACAGTCCCCCGTCTCCTACTAACACGACTCAGTCAGGTAAAGTGAAGTGTGTGGTGAAACAAAATGAATCTTACTTTGAAACATAGTGAAATATATACTGAAACTTAGTGAAACATATTGAAACTTATATTGAAACTTAGTGAAACATATTGAAACTTATATTGAAACTTAGTGAAACATATTGAAACTTAGTGAAACATTGAAACTTATATTGAAACTTGGTGAAACATATTGAAACTTATATTGAAACTTAGTGAAACATATTGAACCTTATATTGAAACTTAGTGAAACATATTGAAACTTTCATTGAAATTTAGCGAAACATATTGAAACTTATATTGAAACATAGTGAAACATACTGCAGAGCTTCCATCACATATAAGACCCCGGGTAATGGGGTAATATGCATATCATTTAAGTTTTTTTGGTGAGGAGTAAATTTACATAATGATAGAATTTACTAACTGTGGCCGCAGGAGTTAGCAGCCCTTGACCCTCAGGTAGTGGGTAGCGACCTATGGAGGAGGTATGAGGGGTGGAAGGAAGTGAGAGGGATGGAAGGAGGTGGGAGGGGTGGATGGAGGTGGGAGGTAAGGAAGGAAGTGAGAGGGATGGAAGGAGGTGGGAGGGGTGGAAGGAGGTGGGAGGGGTGGAAGGAGGTGGGAGGGGTGGAAGGATGGAAGGATGATATGGAGGCTACAGGAGAGAGAGAGAGAGAGAGAGGGTGGGGGACAGTTAAAAAGACAAAATCACACACACACACACACACACACACACACAGTCAATGATATTATCTAAGTCTTCATTCTGACTCAATAATGTTAAAAGAACTTTGAGTTTATCATAAGAGTGAAGGTAAGACCAGGTGTTTGTCAGGTGGTTAACTAGTACAATCAGTATGTGTCGGTGTAGGGGAGGCAGCGGGCTGGGTTGGCGGCGGTCTAGATCAGGAAGAGGCAGGTGAGTGACCAAGGCATCTTTAACACGCACCTTGACGCTCTTATGTGGTTCCTGGGAGTTACCTGACACATACACACACACACACACACACACACACACACACACATAATAATAATAATAATAATAATAATAATAATAATAATAATGATAATAATAATAATGATAATAATAAAAATAACAATAATAATAATAATAATAATAATAATAATAATAATAATAATAATAGCAGATCATCAATTATTATTTATTTTTACTATTACTAATATTATCAGGAATCATCTCATGTTTCTCCTTATTATTAAGTAGGAACACTAGTGCTCCTTACTAACGAGCCAAACGAACTAATTGCCATGAGTCAGTCAGTGCTGGATTGTCTAATGAGCTCGTTACTGATCTTCCCACCAAACTTCCTTTCATTAGCTGCACACCACCTAATTTTTGCTTACGTCTTCAATTGAGTTTTGGAAGACGGTGAAACTTTCTCTGGATAATTTGATCACATTTCACTTTCTTTTGGGTGTTTCAAAAATGGTGTTAAAACCTTAGAGTGTTGTGGGTTAGGTTAGGTTAGGTTTGGTTATGAGACAGGAGGTGTCACAGATGTGTACTCATGGGTGCTTAAACCTCTATATAACGGACACTATAGAGAGGAAAGCCCGTCATATCGAAGGTCCATTAGATGTGAGACCCCCAGCTAACTGAGTATGTGGAGAGATTCCGTTGTATGGAGGTTTCACTGTAATATTTCTAGCAGGAGTTTCAAAACGGCGTCATAATCCCGGCAATTAACCAATACAGGTGACTACAAGACGTTCAACACCTTCATTAAATATAGTACAGGTAATTTATTCTATTTGTCCGTCTCTCTCTGAAGAAACACATTACGAGCTATTAGGGGAATATAAATGATTTTCACATTCAGTATTTTCCCTTTAATGTAAAATCATTTCATTCCAAGATATAAATAATTTTAATAGGCAACGTAAATTATTCTCATAACGACATTGTTGTTATTTTACAAGTAAACAAATACCTAATTTACTGTTTTTGTTTTTACAGTAAATTCATTTTCAATTTCCTGCCAAGAAAAACTTGTCATACTAGAATAGAATTTTAATTACAAAACAATTAAAAACACTACAATGAAAAATCATCATTATAATTATTTTTCATTAATTAACAAAGTCAGGTGTGGCGACAGAGTGGGTACAGCGCCCGCCTACTGTTGTAAAGGTCACTGGTTCGCTCCCCGGGGCCCCTATTGTTTACAGAACACTTGACTACCGATGGGGAAGTGGGACGATCAAGTACAGTGTCGGCAAGGCTGTCTTTCTACAGACCCTGTGTTACACCCGCTAATGGACACACACACACACACGGTACGTTTATTGTGGCTTGATACTTGGGTTAACGTGAATTTTGCTCTATACTGTTACTTAACCCTTAATAATGGTGGATTAACTTAACCCTTAATAATGGTGTATTAACTTAACCCTTAATAATGGTGGATTAACTTAACCCTTAATAATGATGGATTAACTTAACCCTTAATGAAGAGAACTTAACTTATTAACTTTAAATCATCGCCTTTAAAATATTACCTAATTATCTCCCGTAATGAGGCAATAATCTGGGCTAAAATTGTATCGAATAAAAACGAATTATATACAATAATAAAACAATTATATCTAACTCTTCATCAAAATCAAAAAATCTAATTATATCAAAATAAAGAGAAATAAAAGTTGGCGACAGACGAACTATTTAACACATTTATGATCCCATTATATACAGACAAACCAACACAACACAGCAGAGATCTCTATATACCTCACAATAATCATCTAAAACAATGCGAAAAAAAAATGACGAGGGAAACAAGAGACAAACTAATGTAATTAAACTGTCATTTCATTTATAATTTTTTCCGGGGTCAAACACGTACGCTGTCAGAGTGTTGTATAATGAAGGAATAGAAAATGATTGAGTATTAATTATTCTTTTCCGTCATTATCTTTATTTCTTGTTAAATTGCGTCATTAATAAATTGTGAAAATTATATGATATTGGAAGTAATGAAAATAATCTGATATGCGTGTTATTGTTATTATTGTGAGGGGGATGAGGGAGAGGGTGTGGATGAGGGAGGGTTGAGAGCGAGAGGGTGTGGATGAGGGAGGGTTGAGAGGGAGAGGGTGTGGATGAGGGAGGGTTGAGAGGGAGAGGGTGTGGATGAGGGAGAGTTGAGAGGGAGAGGGTGTGGATGAGGGAGAGTTGAGAGCGAGAGGGTGTGGATGTGGGAAGGTTGAGAGGGAGAGGGTGTGGATGAGGGAAACGTAGGCAACATACCCAGCTAATTATGTATGTTGTATGTGTAGTGTTGATAGTGGTTAGTGACATTTATCATTAACCTTTGAGGGAACACCTGAAGAATCTCCACCTCACCTTATTATATTTACCTTAGAAGCACACACACATACACCTCCCTCTCACACACACACATACACCTCCCACACACACACACATACACCTCCCACTCACACACACACATACACCTCCCACTCACACACACACATACACCTCCCACACACACACACACATACACCTCCCACTCACACACACATACCCCCCTTCCAGTCCCCCCCCACACACCCATCTGCCCCTCTCCCACCCCCACACACGCACCCATCCACCCCTTCCTCCAACCCCCACACAAAACAAGTCAGTGAGGAAACCAAACACACTCTTCCCTCTCTACCAACAGTACCTAATGGAACGCACTCTCCCCCACCCTGGCAACTGCATGGAGGCGGCGAGGTAAATTCTATACAATAAGTAAGAATCATTCCTGACCCAAGGCTTGACGGCTATAGCTGGTGTTGGCTTCCGTTATCGTGAAACCTCCATATAACGGACTTCTCTCTCTCCATATAATCCGTTCAATGGGGGTTTTCACTTTAAACGGACCGTAGATATAATGGACTTTCCTCCCCATATTGTCCGTTAAATGGGGTTTTTCACTTTTAACGGACCCTCGATATAACGGACTTTCCTCCCCATATTGTCCGTTAAACAGAGATTTCATTATACATATTTTATCTCTTCCATAGTAATAATAATCACAACCATTCTGCATCATTGAACACCAGAGGAAAGATTATTACACAAGAGGTTATAATCTGATACAACCTTATTATTACAACCCAAAGAAGGCATGACAGAGGGTTATAAATAGCTCTAACTAGACGACAAGTTCCTGGTTGGTAGAGAAACAGAATCTAACATAACATTCTGTGCAATATTCTCCGGCGTTCTTTGAGCCAGCAGGGGTAAGAGGAAGAATAACATGAAAGTGATTACATCTCATCTCTTGGTGTTGCCGGGGAGTGTAGTACGCTTGTGTTCAACAATGAATTGAGGCAGGCAGACAGACACAGACAGACAGCAGACAGACAGAGATAATTAAAACAAGAGTAAGAGGAGAACAATAACACACACACACACACACACACACACACACACACCACAAGTACAGAACAATGTTACGGCTCCTCCCTGATGTAATTTTCCCGCCAAAAAAGTTTTACAACAATAACATTACGTCAACCGTGCTCTCTCTCTCTCTCTCTCTCTCTCTCTCTCTCTCTCAAGACACCTCACCAGCATCTTACAGACTCTCCCCTCCCCCCGGGTCATCTCCTCGAGGTATTATAGGGTCAAGGAAGTTTTCCTGGTGACCCTTGATACCTGGAGGAGTAGAAGAAGGAGGGAGGGATGGCGTGAGAGGGGGAGGAAGAGCGGTAGACAACGAGAGAGAGAGAGAGAGAGAGAGACGAATCTGATACCGACAGTTGATGCTCCTGACAGAACTCCCCGTCTCTTTTCTTCCCCCTCTTCCCTTTCCCATCCCCTCCATCACTCACCCCTCCTCCCCTCTCTACCTCTCCTTTACTACCCAAATTCTATTCCCGTACAAATTTAGAAACCTGAATAATTCTGCCTCATTTCCTTACATTAGAGAACACACACACACACACACACAACAAACCTTACCTCGCCTCACCTCACCTCGCCTCACCTCACCTCACCTCACCTCGTCTCGCCTCACCTCGCCTCACCTCACCTCACCTCACGAAACACGCTGGCCTTCAATCGTCTTGACCTCCGATAATTAAGAGTTCCGATACCTGAGCCTCAGTACAGGTGTCACTTTTATTAACTTTATATATCGGCATCAGTCCCGATAATTCTTCTTGTTAATCGATATAAACCCTCTGAGTCCTGAAGAGTTAAACCATCATTCTCAAAGTGTCAAATCCTTAGTCCTTAAAGGATAAAAGGGTTATATTATCGTCTTCAAAAGGTTAAATTATCGACTTTAATCCTGATGTGTAAAGTTAACAGGACGAGGCAAGAGAGAGAGAGAGAGAGAGAGAGAGAGAGAGAGAGAGAGAGAGAGAGAGAGAGAGAGAGGGGGGGGCGGTACCAACGGTTCCAAGTCTCCCTGAACACAGCTTACGACAATTGAAAGAAGCTCGACCCACATTTATCTAATTCCGACTTTCTTGCAGTTTTTCCCGCACACTTTTTACTTTCTTCCTGCCAGCCAAGAAGGAGCCCCCGCGGCCCCAAGACGCTGATATGATGCAGAGTCTTTCACCAGATATTCCCCGGATGGTTAGAAATTCATCTTGCGTCAACGTAAATAATTATTTTAGTATTTTTTTTTGTTTTTTGCATTTTTGGTTGTTTGAATGAAAGGCCAAATTACATTATATAGGTGTTGGTTTAAAATATATCAGGGTTATGTTTTAGTGTTGGTTTTGTATACATTGGCTATATCAGTGTTGTGTTCCAGTCGGGGGTTGGTGATAGTTTTTGTGATTACAGGAAATGATACACAAACACTCACTGTATAAACATCTAGTTTAATGAAGCCTCCATATAACGGACTTCTCTCTCTCTCTCCATATATCCGTTAGATGGAGGTTCCACGTCTAACGGACCCTCAATATAACGGATTTTCCTCGGCAACTTCCACTCTTGTTAGGGAGCAATGTCACTGGGGTTGTGTTTGACATTCGTAAAGGTTTCCGTTGCATAATTCAATAAGTGTGTTGTATAATTCATTGTGTTGTATAATTCACTAAGTGTGTTGCATAATTCAATAAGTGTGTTGCATAATTCAATAAGTGTGTTGTATAATTCAATAAGTGTGTTGTATAATTTACTAAGTGTGTTGCATAATTCAATAAGTGTGTTGTATAATTCAATAAGTGTGTTGTATAATTCATTGTGTTGTATAATTCAATAAGTGTGTTGTATAATTCAATAAGTGTGTTGCATAATTCAATAAGCGTGTTGCATAATTCAATAAGTGTGTTGGGTGGGGTAGAGACGAGTATTAAATAAAACCTGTTCTTAATCAAATGTTGGAACCTTTTATCAACAGGAGACATTAAATTCCCGGAACTCACTGAGACTTTTGGAATAACGTGGATTTTTCTGTCTATCTGTCTATGTCTCTGTCTCTCTCCCCTGTCTGTTATTTTCATTCTTTCTTACGTTTTCCAGTGTCCTCTTTCCTCCCCTTTTATTTTTCTTCTACTTTCTCTGTTTTTCTTATTTTTCTATTCCATTTTTCTGCTTATTTTTCTTTCTCCCCCTTTCTCTTATCCTTCTTCTTCAAGGAACACCTCTCACTTGACCACCATTCACTCAAGGAACACCTCCTACTCAAGGAACACCTCCCAATAAAGGAACACCTCCCACTCAAGGAACACCTCCCACTCAAGTAACACCTCCCACTCAAGGAACACTTCCCACTCAAGTAACACCTCCCACTCAAGGAACACCTCCCTCTCATTCCAGGTTGAAGGTCACCTCGAGGGTAATGAATAAGTAGATTAAACCTTAATATTTGACTCGGGGGAAACTGAATAAATGTGATGATCTGGAATTGACGTTAATGAGAGGTTCCCAGACAGACAGACAGACCCAAGACTCTTCATTATCTCACCTGTATATATAACCAGCTGTGACAGGTAAAGGTGTTAAATTTTTATTATCACGAGACAAATATATACACTTACCTTAATTCATAGGAAATAATATTGCAGGAGTTTAGTCCATTCAAAAACACCAATGTTAACTTAGACACATAAACGGAGAAATGGTTAAAGGCTTTTGTGTATTTAGAAAAGATATATTAACTTTTATTATGAGTTAAGGCAGTTGAATATTTATCGGGAAAACACGAAAGGATGAGAGTTGTTTCTGTGAGTGAAGCAAATCCAATGCTGACCTGAAGACTATTCTACGTCCAGAAAGACCAATATTTTTACCTGAAGGGGTCATCAGCCTCCAACACCAAAGTTATCAGACCTCAGACACACCCATTTACCTCTAATAAGCAGAGAACAGTTTCCAACGAGCGTGTACACTCCATGGGGGAAGAACTCGACACCGCGAACTTTGAAGGAGATACAATGGCCAGTTACGGTATGTCTGTGTTTTGACGTCTGCAGGTAGTTTATTGATGTATGTTGTGACGTCAGCAGGTAGTTTATTGATGTATGTTGTGACGTCAGCAGGTACTTTATTGATGTATGTTGTGACGTCTGCAGGTAGTTTATTGATGTGTGTTGTGACGTCTGCAGGTAGTTTATTGATGTATGTTGTGACGTCAGCAGGTAGTTTATTGATGTATGTTGTGACGTCAGCAGGTACTTTATTGATGTATGTTGTGACGTCTGCAGGTACTTTATTGATGTATATTGTGACATCAGCAGACACCAAACTATGTGGTCGAGATGTTTACTATAACAAGGTAACAAATAGGACAGGTAATGTATTATAAACATCACAATAACAGGTAATAAACCCTTATATATAACAAATTACTACTTTACCTGGCGACATGATCACCTACCTTGAGTATTTAAATTATTAAAGAAGATAAATAACATTAACTTTACCTTTATACTAATGTTATAAAAATATTTCCTTAACTGTGATAACTTCCACACATATGATATATTTCTCACACACACACACCCAAGTCAACGCACTCACACACACACACACACACACTCAAGTCAACGCACTCACACACTCCATAACCAATATCACCTCACCAGTCTACCGCTCGTAACAAATTGTATTCAGCGCCGTAGATCACAACCACCCACAAACGATTCGACAATAACGACCTTGGAATCTCATTAAGGGGAACCAGAACGCAATTGGACGGAAGCATTTATGAGTTTCAGTCGTTTGTTAATGGTGAGACCAACTCAATATATATATAATGTGAATGGAAGTTCAGAGTGAGGCAGGGAGGTGGTGTGTGTGTGTGTGTGTGTGTGTGTGTGATTTATGATAGAGTGAGCAGTTGCGTGTTTCTCTTTTATATTTCATGTGTTTTGTGAAGTGCATAATGTGTGAGTGTAAGTGTATGAGTATCATTGTATACTTGTGTGTATGTTTCCATGTGTGTGTGTGTGTGTGTGTGTGTTGATGAGAGTGAATCAGTGAATGTGTGTGTATGTTAATATGTGAATGTCAGTGGAGTATATGTCAAACAACGTAGTTATTTATCGTTATATTTTTCTCCTAACCTAACCTCACCTAAGCTAACCCCATCCCACACTTGTCTACGGCATCGTCTTCATCTCTTCCTGTGATGCATTGAGAAAATATTTGATCATTCTTGTGGGAGGCTGTCTGTCTAATACCGGAGCTGTCTACTGTGTTAATGGTGGAGTCTTTCCTACCTTTGTGGCATGGAGAGAGAGAGAGAGAGAGAGAGAGAGAGAGAGAGAGAGAGAGAGAGAGAGAGAGAGAGAGAGAGAGAGAGATAAAGAAGGAGAAACGAAAGAGAACGAGAGAAAATATAACTGACACAAAAGGTGATAAATGTTGAATACAAAAACTATTTCATTACAACATATCATAAATAAAAGTAAACATTATACCCTAAAAATATACAATATCCTTGAAATTTTTAATCGTGAAACATAAAAATTAAAAAAAAAAAATTACCATGATGTTAAAACTTAAATTTAGTTGGATAAAAATAAAGGCGTGTTGGTCTGAGTCTCGATGTTGTGCGTGATACAAGTCTCAGTCCCTGCTTCTTATTTACGGATTATGTTAGCACCTATGATTCTCTGGGTCAAGAGGGCTGGCTGGGCACGATTGGCTTAGTACCACACACCTTTAATATTACTTCTGGGGTCTGATTCTCTACTGCCAGTGACCTTCAAGAATTGATTTTATAACGAATATGAGTTTTTACATCAAAGTCAATGGAGATATGAAGTTACTGTAAGATTTTTTAGACGAACATCGTTAAGGTTTATGGAATATATAGCGAGAAGACTTATATTAATAGCGTCTATGTAATATACAGATACAACTAAAACGACATAGAAATTTAGTTATTTTTAGGGAAATACAGCGATGTACAGTCAGTCTACTAAGTCTGTTCTCCTCCTACTGAACCATGAACCCCCGAGAGATTCAGACTCGTGAACCCGAAGCAGTAGACGGATACATTATTCTATCCATAAATGATTGATTCGTGAGTCTGATTCCTCGGGATTCGTGGCTCAGAAGGAGAAGCGAACGGACTTGAAATATTTGACTGCATCTAACATGCCCACAGACCTCAATAATGTAACTGTTACGAGTAACTGTATAACTGTGAGAGACTGCTGGGGGTAAGACACATTGTCATCATAATATTCTCAACACTATTTCACTGCTGGCAGCCTTTTACCTCTCTTACAACTTGACCTTTTTCTAACCTAAAATCTCTTACGCCAAAATAATCTAATATCTTACGTAGCCTTGTGAGCTGGTTCGTTACCCCTAACAAAACACAACACGAAGAATGACAGACGTAAAGTATATCCCGGGTAGAGTGATGTTGTCTTGTTTATTGACATCACCTGACGTCACCTGATATTACCTGACA
>CAUDMG010001463.1:412500-460000 GCA_958450375.1 Homarus gammarus
TGTTGTGAATGATTCCTGTGTTGTTGTGAATGATTCCTGTGTTGTTGTGAATGATTCCTGTCTCTGTTGTGTTGTTGTGAATGATTCCTGTCTCTGTTGTGTTGTTGTTATTGTTGTTGTTGTTATTATTGATGTTTTTATTGTTATTACTTTTTATTGTTGGTGTTATTTTTATGGATTTTGTTGTCATTGTTATCATTATTGTTGTTATAATTGTTGATATTAGTGTTGTTATTGCTGTGGCTGTTGTTCTTGTTATTGCTGTTACTATTAATGTTATTATTGTTGTTATTAATTATTCTTATTGTTGTTATATTTGTTATTATTATTATTATCATCATTATCGTCATTATCATCATTAACATTCATCATCTTCCATCACTACCTCACCTGCCACCATCACCATCATCAAGTGTTGTCTCTGTTTACACAATATTTCTCGGTGATAAAAATTACATTAAGACATCATTAAGTGGATGACGATGAGGCTGGGCAAATTAATCTCATTACGAGGTTAATGATACTGAGAAATTGCCAATTAATGTGAAATTTAGGCGAGACAGAAATAAGTGTGTGTGTGTGTGTGTGTGAGCCAATAATTACATCACTACTGTAGATCGATCTATTCCCTTGATGTACAGTACTGGACGTTTGGCCCCGGGAGACCCACCGTGCCTAACGGAGATAAATGTATATTCAATAGTAACATAACGAGTTGATGGAGGTAACTATATTATATGGGTGTGTGGGTGTGTGTGTGTGTGGGTGTGTGTGTGTGCGTGTATGTGTGTGTGTGGACCAGATGATGAATCCACATTGCTCATGTTGGCTGTGTCCTAACTTCTTCTTCTTCCTCTTATGAATTATTTAACCTTTTCTTCATTACGTCACTGGACTGTATCTATCACACATCTAATAGGTCCTATACACTTATATATTATGTACACATTCTTATATGTACATACTCCTACATGTACACACTCTTACATGTACACACTCTTACATGTACACACTCTTACATGAACACACTCTTACATGTACACACTCTTACATGTACACCCTCTTACATGTACACCCTCTTACATGTACACACTCTTATACTCGTGTCGTGTTCCTATACTATATTCAGTCGTTTTCTCAGTCGTTCAGGTCTCGCTGCCACACCTGCGAGGGTTTATTAAACACCTTCCCGAGGCCTGTGACAAACGAGAGAGAAAAACCTACTAAGAGTTTATCACATCAGACGACAGCTTACAATATTTAAGTAAAAGGTAAAAATTACTTAAAAGTTACTTAAAATTTACTTATACTACAAACAAGGGTCAGAGGGAGTTGGTTCCCCGTAACAGGACCTGGATTACAGCATAATGTTTGTTTTTCTTCAACATTTATTAACATTTTTTAACATTTGTTTTATTAAGGTAAGGTAAGGTGAAGTGAGGTAAGGTAAGGTAAGGTAAGGTGAAGTGAGGTAAGGTTAGGTTAGGTTAGGGGGCTGAGAGTCCTTTGTCTTAGGTAAAAAAAAAATTCAACCAATTTCCACCAGAGAGGAGAGCTTGGTGAGGATAATGATATTTGCTTCTGATGAAAAGACAACAGTGGTGGTGGTAGTGACAACAATGGTGGTGGTGGTGGTAGTGACAACAGTAGTGGTGGTGGTGGTAGTGACAACAGTAGTGGTAGCAGCAGTGACAACATTGATGGTGGTGATAACAAGACAACAGCCGCCACGAGACAGGAGATAAAAGTTTACAATGTTGAATTTTTTTGAAGATGCGAAACTTTTAATAGAGACACAATGGCTGAAAACACACAGAGCTCTGGTGGAGGACAACTTTAGAGGAGAGAACGTTTGATGGAGATAACGTTTGAGGGAGATAACGTTTGTGAGGGAGAGAACGTTTGTGAGGGAGAGAACGTTTATGAGGGAGAGAACGTTTGTGAGGGGGTATAAATTTGCAGAGGACTTCGTGACGTTTGAAGATCAGAATGTTTTTGGGATGAGACCCGTAACACTGAAGGTAACTTAAACATGACCGTAACACTTTATACAGGTTATAATACGTGACCAGGTAACAAAAGAATTCATCACGTTATAGTTAATTGAATAATGAACCTGCCAGCACATCAGAGCTAGTCTCTTAGGGGCGGTGAGGATATAGCATACTGCATACCAAAACTTTAATATACAATAAGGACTTCTAGAACTCTCTGATCTTTCTCCCTAAGTCTTTTAATTTATGAGCGAAACAGTTCTGAATAATCTCAATGATATATTGTTAATTTGGCACCCCGTCCCCTCTCCTTACCTACCCCTCTCCTCATGGTCATATAAGTGTCCATTAAAAGTCATAATTCTTCCAAATATTGCAGCGGCTGTGTGACCTCGAGCACACCTCCGGGAAGTAGAAAAATATAATACAATGTCGGAATATATATGAAGGAGTTGTGTTTCAGACTGACGTTAAGGAAATATAAATATACAACTCGTACATATACCTCAACTATTGACAAGTGAGCAATACTTTAACAATAAAACAGCTATAAAACATAAACCTGTATAAAAAAGACCTCAGATAAATATACTAAAAAAAGAACCAGCTCGTCATAATAATCACATTTACAAATCAGGTTAACGAGAAATCTAAAACAAGAACAGGTAATTATCTCCATATTACCTGAGGCATTCTACCTTTACCTGTAGCCCTTACATACGACAGGTGTGAGTTAGAAGGTGTAAAGTAATAACACCTCTTGTTCATAACCCTCCTATAGTTAACAACAGTTTATATGACCTGGAAATTATATGTCATCGTAATTTAAAGTTGATGATAATGATTCTGGCTGTTTACTATGATGAATGATGTATAATGGTCTCTGCAGTCTGGGGGGTTGTGCCATGAAATCAATTACAATAAGACAGAGTTATGGTCATCGTATTTTACACTGAGAGGCGAAGGCTGTTCTATCATACAAGGTTTTCTCTTTTTGAATGCGGTTCAAAATGATTTCTTTTCAATATACATTTTCTCCCGCTTGTAAACGTGGTGATTGGAGACAGGGATGGTGCCTGTGATTTAGCCCTTTGAGGACGATGATTTAAACCTTTGAGGATATTAGTTTAACCCTTTGATGACGATGATTTAACCCTTTGAGGACGATGATTTAACCCTTTGATGACGATAATTTAACCCCTTGATGACGATAATTTAACCTTTAAGGACGATAATTTAAACCTTTGAGGATATTAGTTTAACCCTTTGATGACGATGATTTAACCCTTTGAGGACGATAATTTAAACCTTTGAGGACGATGATCTAACCCTGTGAGGACGATGATCTAACCCTCCAGGACTCAAAAGATTAAATAATATTTGTTACAGACAGTTTAGCAGCCTTGAAGGGGTTACATCACAATCCCTGAACTGACACGACACTTGAAGAATGAAGTAGAACTCACCCTAAACGATAAATCACATGCTATATTCAGGTTCATTCGTGTACACCCTAAAGAGTTATTGTTCATTCTTACATACTCTTATACATCAAGAACATTATTTATACATTGTAGAATTATTTTATGCACTCTAGAATTCTCTTATAAATTTTAGAGCTCTTGTGTGTGTACTAAAACTCTTAAACCCATTTGAACACTATGATTATAAAGAGAAAACACGAAATAAACTGAAGAAATCGAAAAAAAAATCATATAGACTAAATTGTTGTTTTTTGGGTGTGTGTGTGTGGGTGTGTTTTAGTGCGAAGAACAGCGTTTTCAAACATAACAAGGGAAAGCCTAAGTTAAAACTGTGGTTCTGATCAAGAATGAAAAAGTTCGACGTGTGTGAGTATGTTGACATGTATCTTAGCAAGTATGTGTCCAGAACTAACAACACAGATATTTTTAGTTTCGGAAATGGGGAAACGTTTTAGCGTGTCGTTGTCAACAATAGGAAGGAAAACGTTTGTGTGTGCAGCTGTTAATAGTGGGAATGAAAACGTTTGTGTGTGCAGCTGTTAATAGTGGGAATGAAAACGTTTGTATGTGCAGCTGTTAATAGTGGGAATGAAAACGTTTGTGTGTGCAGCTGTTAATAGTGGGAATGAAAACGTTTGTGTGTGCAGCTGTTAATAGTGGGAATGAAAACATTTGTGTGTGCAGCTGTTAATAGTGGGAATGAAAACGTTTGTGTGTGTGAATTATCGAGAATGAGAAAGACAAACGTTCTAAAGTGTGGAATTATCAGTGGTGAATTAACAATATGATACACTGCTGGACATTTTGGACTGTAAACTGTCAGCATTTAAAGGTTATTATCAAATACTGAGACGGAATGCAGATTAGCCTTGGCAGAGAGAGAGAGAGAGAGAGAAAAGGAGAAACGAAGAGAAAGAGAGCCAGGCAGACACACACACACACACACACACACACACACAGGCAGACTAACAGAGACAAAACACCATAGCCACGAGGATAAATTTCCCCCTTTATGAGTTTGGCGAGAGTACTGTAGTCAGGTCCGCTCCCCAATACCCTGGCCATAAGAACTGAAGCCAACTCATCCCTGACCGAGATAGATATCCAATAAGTACCTCTCTGTCTCTCCTGTTTCTGTACCGAACTTGAGGAACAGTTGAGAGGTGTACAACAAGGGGGGATGTTTGGTTCCCTATTTTGAAAGGTTTGTTGAAGGCTAAATAGATACAGTGATGATGTGTGGTGTTGGAACGTGTGAGGTGAATTGTTTGATAATTGTATCATCGTCATCATCATCATCATCATCATAATGTCACCGTCATCGTTGTTGTTATTATTATTATTATTATTTACTCACTATCACATCAATTCAAAAATCATTCACTAGCCTAACCTAAGCTAACCTAACCTAACCTAACCTAACCTAGCCTAACCTAACCTAACTTATCTCATCACTCAGGCCCTTGATCTTCTCAGCGTAATAACACGGATATAGTAATAACGCCATTGAAAGGTGCCTGAGCCTAATTCCAGCTCACAAAAATGATAATGACCCAAATTGTAGATTAATTCTTTGTACTTGCGACCGCCTGGGTGGGAATGAATGCTGCTTGTGAAATTGAACTGTCAAGTAATTAGGACTGTGAGAATTCTCCCAAAAAATTAATATAAAAATACAAAACGAATGTAACCGAGTTTTTGGAATACCTAATTAGAATTTTTGTCTCACATATTTAATAAATTATATTTTTTTTACTTTTTAATTTAAAACAGATTTTGAAAGTTAAGAAAATGTGGATTAAATATTCCTTATGAGTCAGTGAATATATATATGTTGTAAATTAATTAGTATTTAACTCAAGTATCACTAAAGGGATTATTACATTATTATTTGGTTTATTAATTCAATGATTCGTTAAAACCTAAAGACCCGATTTTGTTTTAGTGAAGAAAAGATGAAGAAAAGTGAGAATAACAGAAAATGGGAGAAAGTTTAGGTAGAAATATATTAACAATGATGAAAAATAAGAATAACGTTTTGAAGGAATTTTTGAAGCGTCACCAGTTAAGGACCTGTTAAGCGGAGACGGAAACTTAACAGGAAATTAAGTTAATTAAGGAAGTCATAAAAAAGAAAAATTGTCTCGAGTGTAATTTCTAGACAATAACATCCCATAAGACCGTCCTGAGGCACTTATATACTGTAAGTCAAGGAAGACGTAAGAGAGAAAAAATCGAGAATCAACAAATGTTCAGGTCATTTTGGCTTCCTGGAATTATTCAAGATGAACTTACAACTGACTTAATAATGTCATAAACAAACTAATGTAATCCAAAATGTTCTCACTTTATAACTCATCCATAAATACTTTTAATAGTTGTTGTTATGTAGGATAATATACCATACATAGTAGAACTTTAGGGTTCCTACTACTTCAAGAGAGACTACTGTAGCTATTAAAAACATCCTGATTATTCTTGTCTTTATAGTTCAATATATTTTAGAGAGAGAGAGAGAGAGAGAGAGAGAGAGAGAGAGAGAGAGAGAGAGAGAGAGAGAGAGAGAGAGAGAGATTTACGATCAAAATAATATGAGGGAAAAAATTGGAACGTCATTGTGGTAGCAGTAGGAACGGTACGTGGGAGGAATAAGTGAGAAGAGGAGGAGGAGAAGTAGAGAAAGAGAGAGAGAGAGAGAGAGAGAGAGAGAGAGAGAGAGAGAGAGAGAGAGAGAGAGAGAGAGAGAGAGAGAGTTATCTATCTTCACAAAACACAATCCATTCCTCTATTCTCCATCCCTTTGTATACTATCCACACACACTGTCCCATACTACCCACACACACTGTCTTATACTACCCACACACACTGTCCCATACTACTCACACAAACTGTCCCATACTACCCACACACACTGTCCCATACTATCCACACACACTGTCCCATACTACCCACACACACTGTCCCATATTACCCACACACACTGTCCCATACTACCCACACACACTGTCCCACACTACCCACACACTCCATCATACGCTCCCCTACCCACACAAACAGCTTCATTCTTCACACAAACGACTCGGGACAAATCCTTCCTTTACTCGTGGTCAACAGAGGTGGTGAATGGCTCTCCAGAAATACGTTTGTGGGGACCTGGATGCCCTGCCTGGGAGAGAACCACGGGGGAGGAGAGGGAAGGGAAAGGAGGAGATGAGAAGTGGAATGTGAGAGAGAGATGGGAGGTGAGAGGGGGAAGAGGTGAGAGGGGGAAGAGGGAGATAGGAGGGGAAATGGGTGATGATGTTTACGAGAGGCGAAGGTTAGGGGTCATATTACCTCGGGGGGGGGGTAGGAGAGAGAGAGAGAGAGAGAGAGAGAGAGAGAGAGAGAGAGAGAGAGAGAGAGAGAGAGAGAGAGAGAGAGAGATCAAAGGTAATTGGGGTCAGAAATATGCTCAGCAGTAAGAGGTTCTCACGTCTCACTTAAAGTTTAAAAAAATGCTACTGAGGTAAAACTCTCATCTCTCACTGAGGAGAGAAGGTAGAGATGACAGCCATGGAGGGAGGGGGGTGAGGGAGGGAGAGAGAGAGGGAGGGAGGGAGAGGGAGGGAGGGAGGGGGGAGGGAGGGAGTCGATATATTGATGATAAACGTATAAAAGTTATAACACCATTCATCATCATCATCATCATCATCATCATCAACACCAACACCATCACCACCAACACCAACACCATCAACACCAACACCATCACCACCAACACCAACACCATCACCATCACCACCACACCAAAAGAGTGCCAATCCCTCGTCTTTAGTTGTAAATAATAACAAAACACAAGGCAGGGAAATTACTCATTGTTAAACTTGGTGCGGAGAAACTTATGTGTCTGCTTGAGCTACTGACAGATATATACATCAGGGGGGCACTAGGGGAAAACTCAAGGGGTAGGGGGTGGAAGGGGGGAGGGTAGGGGTACAAGGGAGAGAGTGGGGTGGGGAGAAGGTGGTTGGGTGAGAGTAGAGGGTGGGGGAGAGAGGGGGGAGGGGAGAGGGTAATGGGGGAGAGGGGAGGTAGTTATAGGAATGGGACGAATTTGTATCAGGGTTGGAATAAATAGTGGATAATTTACTGGATTGGAACGTAGGACAGACAGACAGACAGACAGACAGAAAAAGAAAGACGGGAAGAGAAAGACAGAACAGATGGGAAGACTGGACAAAAGAGGGAGAGTGATAGGGTAGGAAAATAAAGAACAGAGGGAGAGACTAAAAGCAAAGTGAGGGAGAGAATGTGTGAGAGTGGCAGTGTGTAAGTGAGAGTGACGGGGTGTGTAGGTGAGTGAGTGGCGCACATACACACACACATACACACACACACACACACGATACCATGGCTGGAGACATCTAATAGGATTTAATTACCTAATGAAAAGGTAACGCAGGTATTATAGTTTAGGTGGAAGCAATAATAAGGCAGCGTGGTGGACATTCATTGCTCCAGGTATATTAGAACGGATGGAGAGAGAGAGAGAGAGAGAGAGAGAGAGAGAGAGAGAGAGAGAGAGAGAGAGAGAGAGAGAGAGAGTTCCCCAGTATTGGTGGTGCAAATGACATTAGCCCACACGAGAGTCCCAGAAAGGTGTTGCCAACTCGGGTGTACAGTATATCTCGTCTCGTGTTAAGAGGAGTTTGGTGAACAGATAGAATAAGGGATTAACATACCATACCTTGATGTACAGCTCGATGGAGTCAGTACTTATATGATAAATTATGGAAAATGATTAAGAGATGGGGAGGGTAGCAGGCCTTTTGATGTTGTGTGAGTAAATGTGTTTAATAGTAAGGTTATTGATAAATGTTTCAGTGAATATGGACGATGGATTACCCAGAAGACTCGTGGTATCTGTTGTATTGAAAGCTCGTACGCCGCGCTGTTGCTAGATTGATGGAATATATAAGAGAGGAGGGAAGCGGGGGTCCTTTGATGCAGCTGTGTGGCCACATGGGATGCCAGCATTGAGGTTTAATGGTGAAAGTAAGGTTTTATGCATGGGCAGGTGGATTAGAATACGAGGGAGTTGAGGTAGGTAGTGACGTCGGCTTTGTTGGGGGGTTTCTGCTGCTGTAATGTGATGAAACAAGGGGAGTAGTTCAGTGTTCTCGTCTTTCAACCCTCTTAAACTTTTGGTGTTTGGTCGCCGTCCAAAAAAGATCGAGAGTCCTAAAGGCAATACCTCATCATTTTGAGCCTGGACAACGTAAGCCAAGAATGCCAAAGACTGTGTAGCTCCGGCAGCCTCATCAAGAAGTCCAAGCGAGTGATGGTGGAATTCCCCCTGTGATGTACCCTGAGCCAACCTTCCACCAGACAGGCACTAAACACTTCGGGTTAGAGAACTTAACGTAAACTCATTCCTCCCAACAAATTATTCAGAGCCTTGAAAAACATAAAAAATGTCATGGCAAATATTATTCTCCATTGAAAACTAACAGATGAGATAAGAGAGAGAGACAGAGAGCGTTAAAGAGAGAGACAGAGAGAGTTAAAGAGACAAATCTCACTCATATCTTGGCTTAGTTTCAAGAGCAGATGGCCTCAAAATTTTTCTCATAAACAATCGTGAAGGCAACTCTCCTCTCCTTGGCTGTACCAAATTCTGTAGTCTTGTAGCCTACCTGTACCCACTCTGAAAAGGAGATGAATTAAAGCCTCTCATAGTGAAGATGAGAGTGCCAGAGTGCCAGAGTGACTAACAACAGATGTCCAACCCTGATTATAAATGCACGAAAGCTTTTACCGTTCTAGCCATCAGCCCCCCCCCCCCCCTCCTCCTTAGCCTTCCTACTTCTGACTGCGGGGATGAAGCGCTGACATCGATCAGTCAGCCCGTCAGCTAGTATAACCAGGGTGTCAGCAGTTACATATTAGTATTCACCTGTCACTACCCACATATTAACATTTAACACCCACACCCCCCCCCCCCCCACACACACACACTTTCGTCTCAGTTTTTTATCTAATGAGGAAGTATCTTTTCATTCCTAACCTAACCAAACCTAGCCTAACCTAACCTAACTTGCCACATTCCTTCCTCAAGTACTAAGTCCTGTTATGTTTAGCCCAGTTAAGTTAAGGCTTCCTCCAGTCAAGTTCTTTTCAATGTAGCGGCTGTGAATCGACCTTTGAGTGTGGGTTGTTGAGCACGAGTTTTTATATTGACTCCCAATGGGGCTGTTATTAATGGGGCTGTTATTAATGGAACTGTTATTAATGGAGCTGTTATTAATGGGACTGTTATTAATGGGGCTGTTATTAATGGGGCTGTTAATAATGGGGCTGTTATTAATGGGGCTGTTATTAATGGGGCTGTTATTAACGGGGCTGTTATTAATAGATCTACTCAGTCATAGAACACAACTATAGAGGCGAGAGCCAAGTGACGAGTGATGTATCGAGTATAATGGATAACTCCCTCAAGATGCAAAGTACTGTGGTGATTTATCTTTTCTCAGTTAACTCTTTTGTGGACGATGGTTTAACCCTTTGATGACGATGGTTTAACCCTTTGGTGACGATGGTTTAATCCTTTGATGATGATGGTTTAACCCTTTGATGACGATGGTTTAACCCTTCGACGATTATGATTTAACCCTTTGAGGACGATGATTTAACCCTTTGACTATGATGGAATAACCCTTTGAGAACGATGATACAACCATCCTGTACTCAAAGGGTTAAATAAGAGACTGAATAAACATGTTTGAGAGTTTTTTTGCTTATTTTTTTTTAGAAGTTCACAAGCGGCCTAGAGAGTGTGTTTCAAGTGGACGACAAAAAGGCACAACTATTACAATACCGGTATTTGAGAGCGGCCGCCTGGCAACCACTGTTATTGCTTCAGCTCTCGCATGCAAGAAAATGTTGGTGGTATTCCATCTACCTACAGACATACACTCACCACTTTTAGAATCTGTACCTTCCCCGGTTAGGTTAGGTTAGGTTCTGTATGTCTGTATGGATGTTTGTCTCAATTTATATGGCTGTGTTTTGTTTCTTTTTGTTCGTTTGTCTGTCTGTGTCTGTCTGTCTGTCTGTCTGTATGTCTCCCATCACCTGGTTTTAATGCCATGATGGACAAAGCGGATTTAACACGACCAGTCATTTACCACTCAAGCATTAAACACTACACCTCCTGACCTGTACACCCAAATCTACACTCTGAGAGAATTACTAAGTATTTGCTAGTGGATAACCTAACCTAACCTAACCGAGCCTAACCTAACCTAACCTTACCTAACTTAGCCAAACCTAACCTAACCTAACCTACAAAGGCTATTAACAACAAGTACACAAAATGTATTAAACCTATTAAGTTAGATAATTTAATTTCCTGAGTACAATGTAATCGTACTCAAACGAATAGGCACTTACAGTATATACAAGGATTTTATCCATCGTACTCAAGGATTTAATCATTATAAACAAGGGATTAACTCGTCTTAAGGAGGTTATAGCTGTGTAATTAAGTGGATTAAGAGATATTATTACTAGGTTAATCCACCGTACTCAAGGATTAATAATCGTACTAATACAGTTCAATATATTAAACGCGAATATCATTATGGTTTATCATTAACAGGTCATCTAAGGTCATCTTGGGCCAATTCAGGTCATCTCAGGCCAACTCACGTCAAATCAGGTAAACTCAAGTTATCGCAGGTCAACTCAGGTCATCTCAGGTCAATTCAGATCATCTCTGGTCAACTCAGGTCATCTCAGGTCATCTCGGGTCAACTATATCTCCACTTAGCATATTGGTAGAGGGGGGACAACTTGACTTTATCAAACGTCTGGGAGTAATATATAGCGGGTATAGCAGTGGCAGGGAAGCTTTGCCGATAACACTGTAGTAAATTTGAATCTCCTCTCCTCTCCTCTCCTCTCCTCTCCCCTCCTCTCCTCTCCTCTCCCCATCCCTCCTCTCCCCTCCCTTCCTCTCCTCTTCCGTCTCCTCTCCTCTTCCCTTCCCTCCCAGCAGTAACTTGGGGAAGATAAGATAAAGGAATATTTATTTAAGAGGCTTTGAACCCAGAAGAGGAACACGGGATGTTAACTAACTAACGCAACTAACTGGTCGATGGTGGTGGGTGGGGTGTGTTGATTGTGGTACTGGTCGATGAGGTTGGTGGTGGTGGTGGTGGTCAGTCATGGTTGTTGTGGTGGTGGTTATGGTAGTGATTATGGTTAGAAATACTAGTAGTGGTTGTAATAGTAGTTGTGATGATAGTCGATGATGGTAGTAGTTATAGTGGTGTTTGTGTTATCATCCAAGACGTTTATCAGCAGCTGTTGAGAAGATAACTCAAGTGTTTAAACTGATCGCTGAACATAAGACCAGAGGGTTGAGGAGGGAGGCTGCACAGGTACGGGAATGTTTAACGAGAGGGTAACGAGAAAGGCTGCCAGAAACAACAATAAAATGAAACTAAACAAGAATGTCAGCCCAAAACTCGCCAGGGGGAATACTCAGAGCGAAACTACACTTATTCCTCCTTATACCGGATTTCTCTCCATATACCGGATTTCTCTCTCCATATAACGGATTTTTCTCTCCATATACCGGATTTTTCTCTCCATATACCGGATTTCTCTCTCCATATAACGGATTTCTCTCTCCATATACCGAGTTTCTCTCTCCCTATAACGGATTTCTCTCTCAATATAAAGGACTTCTCATTCCATATAACGGACCCTTGATATAACGGACATTCCTCTCCAAAGAGTCCATTAAATTGAAGTTTTAATGTAGCCTAAACATTTATTAAAGTAACATTAGAAATATTTAAGATGGAATATTTAAGACTAGTTGTGTTTACTGAAAGAAAATCGAGATAATAACATTCACAAAGATTCACCTGAGTTACCTGTTGAATATCTAATTAGTACAAATAACTTCACACTAATATTAAAAGTGTAGGTAGGTAGATTGGGTAAGTCTTTGTAGGGAAAACAAAAATAAATGTGACATCAAAAAGAAAATTAAACGAAAATATAGAAACTGTTTGGATAAAGCTGAAGGAAGATAAGGTAAAATATTATATGAGGCATATTATAAAGTAGAGGACGAGGAAGAAAGTAATTTATTTGGGATGAGATAACCAGAGTCAAGACCTAATATAGTTTGTGTAATGGAAAACTTTAACTTTAGTCGAATTTATTAGGGGAACTTAAGGACGAACTGAGAAGCGAGGGAATAACATACACGAGAAGGTTCAGACGGACAAGACCTTGTTACAATTTAGACAGAGACTCGGCTGGGGATGGTAGCAGCGACCACAAGGAAATAAGACTTAACATACCACTGAGTCAAGACACATTGAACATTCGTTAAGTCTTCAATCCCCAGAGAACAATTTATATCGGTCTGAGAAGGCGGCTACACTGTGACACCACACACCACACACTATACTCCTGTTACAGCCACTACACTGTAACACCACACACAATACTCTTGTTACAGCCACTACACTGTAACACCACACACTATACTCTTGTTACAGCCACTACACTGTAACACCACACACAATACTCTTGTTATAGCCACTACACTGTAACACCACACACTATACTCTTGTTACAGCCACTACACTGTATCACCACACACAATACTCTTGTTACAGCCACTACACTGTACCACCACACACTATACTCTTGTTACAGCCACTACACTGTACCACCACACACTATACTCTTGTTACAGCCACTACACTGTATCACCACACACTATACTCTTGTTACAGCCACTACACTGTACCACAACACACTATACTCTTGTTACAGCCACTACACTGTACCACCACACACTATACCCTTGTTACAGCCACTACACTGTACCACCACACACTATACTCTTGTTACAGCCACTACACTGTACCACCACACACTATACTCTTGTTACAGCCACTACACTGTACCACCACACACTATACTCTTGTTACAGCCACTACACTGTACCACCACACACTATACCCTTGTTACAGCCACTACACTGTATCACCACACACTATACTCTTGTTACAGCCACTACACTGTACCACCACACACTATACCCTTGTTACAGCCACTACACTGTATCACCACACACTATACTCTTGTTACAGCCACTACACTGTACCACCACACACTATACTCTTGTTACAGCCACTACACTGTACCACCACACACTATACTCTTGTTACAGCCACTACACTGTACCACCACACACTATACTCTTGTTACAGCCACTACACTGTACCACCACACACTATACTCTTGTTACAGCCACTACACTGTACCACCACACACTATACCCTTGTTACAGCCACTACACTGTACCACCACACACTATACTCTTGTTACAGCCACTACACTGTACCACCACACACTATACTGTCTTGAACCAACAATAAAGAAGCTGTTCCGGTATCTACTTGAACCTTCGTCTAACTTTTAAAGTATTCCCACCAGTACAGCTGCCAGGCCCTCTGTCCTCAAACACACAGCCAGACCAACCCAGCGAGTAAAATAACCAACCCAGCGAGTAACCTAACCTAACCTACCCAACCCAGCGAGTAACATAACCAACCCAGCGAGTAACCTAACCTAACCTAACCTAACCTAACCTACCCAACCCAGCGAGTAACCTAACCAACCCAGCGAGTAACATAACCAACCCAGCGAGTAACCTAACCAACCCAGCGAGTAACCTAACCAACCCAGCGAGTAACCTAACCTAACCTACCCAACCCAGCGAGTAAAATAACCAACCCAGCGAGTAACCTAACCAACCCAGCGAGTAACCTAACCAACCCAGCGAGTAACCTAACCAACCCAGCGAGTAACCTAACCAACCCAGCGAGTAACCTAACCAACCCAGCGAGTAACCTAACCTAACCTACCCAACCCAGCGAGTAACATAACCTAACCTAACCAACCCAGCGAGTAACATAACCTAACCTACCCAACCCAGCGAGTAAAATAACCAACCCAGCGAGTAACCTAACCAACCCAGCGAGTAACTTAACCTAACCTAACCAACCCAGCGAGTAACATAACCTAACCTAACCAACCCAGCGAGTAAAATAACCAACCCAGCGAGTAACCTAACCAACCCAGCGAGTAACCTAACCAACCCAGCGAGTAACTTAACCTAACCTACCCAACCCAGCGAGTAACATAACCTAAACCTAACCTAACCTCACTTCTTTATGACCATCTCTGGGGTTTAACTTCACTCCAAGAACCTTTATATAATTCAGTTTATTATTTTCTTTTGTTTCTGTATTTCTCTATTTTTATTTTCTCTTCCTATTTCATCTTTTTTTTTCCCCTTTTGGTTTAATTCCTGGTTTATAAAATGTTAAAACTCCTCACGTATAACGAGAGTAGAAAGGTTTATCTAAGAGCTCCTCCCGTCCCTATTATAAGAGTTCCTCCCGTCCCTATTATAAGAGCTCCTCTCGTCCCTAAGAGCTCCTCCCGTCCCTATTATAAAAGCTCCTCCCGTCCCTATTATAAGAGCTCCTCCCGTCCCTATTATAAGAGTTCCTCCCGTCCCTATTACACACACTACGTATATTGGTTCTGTTTGCAACCTCTTGTCGTACCCACACCTGACCACATCAATACCCACACCTGACCACATCAATACCCACACCTGACCACATCAATACCCACACCTGACCACATCAATACCCACACCTGACCACATCAATACCCACACCTTACCTCATTATACCCACACCTGACCACATCAATACCCACACCTGACCACATCAATACCCACACCTTACCTCATTATACCCACACCTGACCACATCAATACCCACACCTGACCACATCAATACCCCACTCTATCTCCTCCACCCACTGAGTGTTCTGGCCAAGTTAATACTCTCTCTCTCTCTCTCTCTCTCTCTCTCTCTCTCTCTCTCTCTCTCTCTAATCTGCTCGCCTCGCATCTTTACACCAAAAACTTGTCTTCTACACCAGGAGGACAAAGTCTTCGATGTTATTCTGAATTATCTGAAAGGAAAACTAATCCTTATTTTCCCCTCGGCTCACTGGTTCATGCTTCCGTATCCAAAGAGAATTTTCCTTACGATATATATTTTCTTAAACAGGAAATGTGAGAACGATGCCAACTGCTTAACCTACAATGTGACATCTTGGCAACGACTTAAACTATCCCCGAGTCTTCCTGTTGTAAATAATGGCCAAGGAATTAATGTGTTAACCTTTTAAGATTTAAGTTTATAGCCACAAAGTGTTTAGTGTATAACGAAAACTTTATTCTCATGGACATTGCGGTTTATTATTCTTTAAGCTGACCTGACCTGACCTGACCTGACCTTACCACATAGTCTTAACTCTCACCAGACAGGCAGACAGTGTTCCTTAGCTACCCTTCACCTCACTAAAGTTGAGACAAGTTGTTCGTGTCATAATAGAATCTTGGCAGCTGAGATGAAGTGATTCTCAGACCAAAGTTGACCTCCCTGGTTTGGCCTGACCTGACAGAGAGCCGACCACTTGACCTAACCGACAGGGAAAGGACCACGTGACGACAGGTGACAGTACAGATGGACAGGTGACAGTACAGATGGACAGGTGACAGTACAGGTGGACAGGTGACAGTACAGGTGGACAGGTGACAGTACAGGTGGACAGGTGACAGTACAGATGGACAGGTGACAGTACAGATGGACAGGTGACAGTACAGGTGGACAGGTGACAGTACAGGTGGACAGGTGACAGTACAGATGGACAGGTGACAGTACAGGTGGACAGGTAACAGTACAGGTGGACAGGTGACAGCACAGGTGGACAGGTGACAGTACAGGTGGACAGGTGACAGTACAGGTGGACAGGTGACAGTACAGGTGGACAGGTGACAGTACAGGTGGACAGGTGACAGCACAGATGGACAGGTGACAGTACAGGTGGACAGGTGACAGTACAGGTGGACAGGTGACAGCACAGATGGACAGTAATAGCTCATCTCTCAGGTCAACAATATCAGCAGCTGTTAACTCCTGTCTGTACGAGAGAGAGAGAGAGAGAGAGAGAGAGAGAGAGAGAGAGAGAGAGAGAGAGAGAGAGAGGCAGGTAGGCAGACAGACAGACAGACAGAACAGAGATGCAGACATAGAGCGAGCGACAGACATGCAGACAGGCAAACAGACAAAGAGAAGAACAAAGAGAGACAGAAAGAGACAAAGAGTTAAATAGAGAGACAGAAAATGAGACAGAAAGACAAAAGGAGAGAGAAAGAGAGAGACGACGAGGGAAAGATGTAAGCATTGTGTAGGAAAGAAGAGGGAGAGGGGAAAATATACTGAGAGCTAGACGATGGGAAGGGGAAGAGAGAGGAGAGGGAAGAGAACAGTGAGAGAGAGAGGGAAGAAAGGAGAGAGATGGAGGGAGAACAATGAGAAAGAGGGGGGGGGGAGTGGGAGGAGAGGAATGGAGAGAGAACAGAAGGAGAGAAAGGGAGATAAAATCAAGGTCTCAGGGTATCTCTTTCCTATCCTAATCTGCTAACTTAATTTCATCGTATTATTGAGAAGACAAATATATACTTTCTCCTATAATTGATTCTAATAAAAGATTTACTTAATATAAAAAAATAATTCATAATATTGTAAGGCAGAAAACTTCATCAGTAATTTCTTTGTTGATGAAAAACTCGTGATTTTGTCCGGAAAATAAGTACCAGAAAGTGTTGATATTTTAGGTATTTTCTATTTTCCGGGTTTTGGTATCAAGATTATTTTTTCGAAGGTCTTGGTCTTGGATATATTTGATCTCGGGTTTTTGTTCGAGACCTTTCGAGACCAGGAATTTATTGATTAAGTTTAGGTTCAGGTAGGGAAAGGTATATCACCTCTATTAGGTTCAGGTAGGGAAAGGTACATGACCTCTATTAGACTCAGGTAGGGAAAGGTACATCACCTCTATTAGACTCAGGTAGGGAAAGGTACATCACCTCTATTAGACTCAGGTAGGGAAAGGTACATCACCTCTATTAGACTCAGGTAGGGAAGGTACACTAACTCATCAACATCACCTATTCCGTGAATCTTTAAGACAATACATAACACACTCACAACACACTCACAACACACTCCACTAGTATCACACTCAATAACACATGTAACATAACACACTCTCTCTTATCAGGCGAAACTATGACACTAGCATACATTAAACACATAACACCTAACACACTCAAAATTCAACACACTAAACCCATTCTAACACACGCAAAACGCACCCATAACACACTCAAATCTCAACACCTAATGACCCTACTTAAATATGAACGCACTCAAATCTAAAGACACTCAACATACACTCAACACACTCAATACTCAACACACGCACCCTCTTCCCCGCTAGTAACACCCACACACTCTATCAACACAACCTTGGGGTAATGGTGAGGAAGGTGTGCATGACCTTACACCTGGTGATCGGGGTCATGCACGCTGCCTCCCGCTCAATATCTCACCTCCTCCCGGGACAACAACCTGCTAACCCACAGATATTCACAAGCTACATGTATTCCTTAGGCTCAAAGTCATGGTATAACGTATTTGTAGATGACCCCAACGTCTCCCGGCAGTAAGGAGGAGATGGATGCCGCTTATGTTGGATGATCCGGATGATTATGGTGTTGGATGATCCGGATGATTATGGCACCTAGTGAGGATATCGTTATATCACGGAGATGGATTGGTGTTCAGTACTTCCTGTTGTTTCCTATGTCTGTGATTTATCTTAACACCCACCCACCAACCCACCCATCCATCAAACCCACCAACCAACCCACCCACTCACTCACCACCCCACCGTGTAAACATATTAATCACTCTTCAGATCACCTTCTTGTATTTATATCATTACCAAGATGTTTCCTTTGGTATAGGTAACTTGACGGCCATCTTGAATTCCATCCTGTCGAAAAAATACTCAAAGAATAATAACATGACATCAAGTAACTCAAACACCTTAATGAGCCAAGATTAACCACGACACCTGGTCATGTTACCTGATCCTGCCACCCAACTACCTGTTATCCTGGTCACTGTGTCATACCATCTGCCGAGTCTCTTGTCACTTTCTCGTTGGGGGGGTTAATTTCTCTCTTAATTAACAATATGATCTATTAATTATTTCACTTATCCATATATTGTTAAGTAATATCTACATTAACTGCGTATTTTCATTTGGGTATGAGGACAAAGATTATTTTATACTACAGAAAGAATCAGGAATTTAATGCGTTTTATCGAGAACAGACTGTCATATAAGTTTGTCTTTCACTGGTCAAGTCAGTCAGCCATTGGTCTTCCTGCTGACAGCAATGATTCGTTAAACTAAAGCCTAACATACACTTATAATCACGTCATGTAAATAGACCAATCAGAACATACTATAGTAATAAGTTCATATAAATCGACCAATCAGTGTTCGAATTCTTAACCCCAACAAATAATTTACTTGACGAAACCCAGTAGAAATATTCTTTATTTTAGTTTTTAATAAAGGTAAGAGAACTCAGGTGTTTCCTCATGACTAAAGTAAAGAGTTTCTGTAATGCCTGGGAGAGCTGAGGAGACGGGAGAGGCTCAGGCAGCACTTACAACACGGCTTTTAATTACTGTATTGTGAACGTAATGGAGTTTCAGTGTTCGTCTCTACTTAATCACATGAAATATCTTTTTTCTTGACGATTTCGTAAATTATCGCTGGAAAAATATCTTAAAGGAATTGAATAAACTTTCATTATATCTTAACAATGAAGTAAATTAACATCATTAATATAAATCAACACCTAAAAAAAACTTATTAATATCAAATTAATAATAAAATAATAACACATTAAATATTCACGAGACGACAAAAAAGTTATTCTACTCAAGATTAAATATTTCATTTATATTAACCATAATAAAAAATTGGTCTTGGATATTATTAATATTTTCTGGCACTAGTGACGGTAATCCCAGTAAGTTACATCCTGATGGCTGTGAAGGAATTTTCTTAACAGGATACACTATATCATGCCGACGTAAACACCAAGGTGCTCATTACACGCCTGAGAATGACAAATACATCAATATTTATAAATTTCTATTAATTTTATCAAAAAGGCCATAATGAGGGTTAATTTATCAGGTAACCAGCCAGCCAACGCTCAGGTGAAATTACATAATCATGAAAAATCACAACCAGCTTGAATATCTCTTGGTAAAACCCAGGCCATTATTATTATTTTTCTGCTCGTAGCTATAAAACGTGGTAAAGGGAATAGTGTGTGGGAGTTATCGAATACATATATTGACTAACTCACAACATTTTACACAGAAACATTGAGTGAGTGAGAAGCTATTGAACAACGGAGCCAAACTACAGAGGAGTTTATGTTTTATACAACGTATTTTAATGTCTAATTCTACTTTTTAACTCTAACTTTTCTAATTGAGTGAAAAGAGTTATGAGAAGAGTTTTAAATATCTTTATAACTTAGACTAATTGGGTAGGAAGTACAGACCAGGTGAACTAGATTCAGTGAGTAGTTAGTGAGTGACAGGTGAGTAATTCTATGAGTGAATATCGTTGTATATGAGTCATTCTTCATCACATTTACCTGTAGTGTGATCTATATACCTATACCGCTGTTAGAATATTGTAACAAAATGTCTCTAATCATGGAAACGTCAATACATATCATGACCAATTTATCATGTAGTGGTGATGATAAATATCCACTGCTCAATATTCTTCAATACCCAGGATGCTGAAATATCCTGTAACCTGGATAATTCCAACTTCCTCATAGAGATTATTATATTGAGGTAATTTCATCTAAGCACTGGAGACTTACTGGATAAATTTGGCACTGATTATAGCGCACCTTGACAACGTTATGATAATTTATTGACCTTAATGTATTTGTCAAACTCAGGCGAGAAATACACAGCTTTATGTTGGTGTAGGTGTAAACAGCTGTAGGTGTAATCAGGTGTAGGTGTAAAAATACTGCTTGTAATTCACCTGGTCATTGATAACTAGGCATAGAGTTCTCACATTCCTCGGTATAATTTCTTTAATGTTATTCAAGTTTATGTTCTGGGGATTTTAATACATTTTTGCCTCGTAAACAATTTGTTTTTGCAGTTCTATGAGTAACAACAACAACAACAACAACAACAACAATAATAATAATAATAATAATAATAATAATAATAAAAAACACCTGATAAAGAATATTCACCTCTAGAGCCACGTTAAATAAGTCTCAATTAAATATTCAAAGTTAAGTCTTACAATAAACGCCATTATTTATAACAATATGTTAATAATGATCCACGTGTACTGGTCGCTGCCTCAGACACTTACCTGACCTCAGTGCATTAAGTCACGGCAAAGACAAGGTAACCATTAGATAAATGTTCTCAAGAGTGACTCAGGTAAAGTAGAGTTAACCTAACCTAACCTAACCTAACCTCACTTCATCCCACCTCATTTAACCTCACCTTACGTCACGTCATCTCACCTCACAAGTGTCTTCTTTCTGCTAGACAGTTAATCATCTTTCCTGTCCAATACAAGAAATAATTAGAGACTCAGCCGACCTAATGACACACTGTCTAGGTAAGTCGACTAATTACACCTCCGTCAGTCGTGGAAACATAACATGCTGGTGACGGCCGCCGCTTAATATATAGTAACTTTGGTACAACGCTGTAATTTTTAACAGATGGCGACCATACCTTAGAGAAACAGTGGGATAGTATGGAATAACACACACACACACACACACACACACACACACAAGGTCACTCAAAATAGTTTTATTACAGTCTCTTCACTAATCCTTCTCCGTGACACAACCATTTCCTCACTAAGTACCATCATCACCCGGATCATCCAACACCATAATCATCCGCATCACCCAACATAAACAACATCCATCTCTGCCTTATTGCCAGGAGACGTTAGGGTCATCTACCAATACGTTATACCATGACTTTGAGCCTAAGGAATACCTGTAACTTGTGAATATCTGTGGGTTAGAAGGTTGTTGTCCCGGGAGGAGGTGAGATATTGAGCGGGAGGCAGCGTGCATGACCCCGATCACCAGGTGTAAGGTCATGCACACCTTCCTCACCATTACCCCAAGGTTGTGTTGATAGAGTGTGTGGGTGTTACTAGAGGGGAGGGGGTGCGTGTGTTGAGTATTGAGTGTGTTAAATGTTTGTTGCGTGTGTTGAATATTGAGAGAATTATGTGTGTAGTATGAGTCCCTAAGTATGTTAATTGTTATACCTGTTGCCTATAAGTATATTTCACATTACGTGTTTTAGGTACATGACTGAGTTTTGTATTCCTCCTTGTAATGTAGATATCAACACCATTTTTCCAGGTCTCGATCTTGAACAACTATATTAATTTTCATGTTATCAATTCACTATCTGTACCAGGAAGAACTTGACTGTCATTGTTATTATCATTATATAACTTTTTTCTTTTGTTTCAGGTCTGTTTGTGCTTGTGTGCTGGGATTTCTCAAGCAATTTGACGATACTTTATGTAACATCACGTTTATTTCAGTGGCAAAGTGTGTGTGTGTGTGTGTGTAAGGTCGTGTTTGAGTGTATCTTGTCCACCACAAAACTCGAGAACACATTGAGTATATCCAACAAACTCCTCACTCAACATAATTTAACCTACAACACATTTTTAACACAACACACGCAACATGTAATACTCAGTACCTCAAGCAGACAAGACTCTCAACACTTACTCTCCATGATACCCTCAACACCACCCCCCCCTCCCTCCCTTCCACGATACACTCAACACTCGCCTCTAAGTCAGGTTAAGTGGTCGTTCCCAGGTCAGGTCAAGTTAGGTCAAGTTAGGCCAGGCGGGTTAAACTTTGGTCAAACTCACACAATAGCTCTTCCTCTCAGTTACCGGGAGTCTATTATGACACTGCCAACTTATCCAAACTTCGCTGGAGTCACGGTGTCTGGTGAGTGTGTGTCTGTCTGTCTGTCTACTTGTTTGTCTGTGTATCTGTCAATTTATCTGTCTGTCTGTCTATCTCTGTCTGTCGATGTATGTACACGTCACCGACTCCTAATTGCATCCCGGCCTGCACACGTAATTTTTATCCTCATTAACATGGATAATTCTGAATGATGTGTCAGTTAAAAGGAGGTTTTATATATAATGGACTTCGATATAACTCTCTAACGTCTCATATATAGTCATTTTATCTGTATCTATCTTGTATAAAATATATATATATGTGATCGCCGCACTTTTTTTTTAGCTATTTTTATTTACAAAGTTCTCTAAAGGTCAAACTAGCGAACCTAAAGACAGAAGATGAGTATTATATTCACTCTCCCTCCGCACGCCCGGGAGTAAGTGAAACGTGGGTAACAAAGACCGTAGATTTACACGAGTTATTCACTGACAATATACTGATGAATTTATATATTGTACTTGGTATCTATGTCATTATGTAAGGTTAATCTGCCAGAACCTTGACTGACGACCTGTTGCATTGCCTGAAATAGTGATAATGGCGTGACCTGCTGCAGTGCCTGGAACAGTGATGATGGCTCTACTCAGTGACTACTGTATAGATGTGATTGACGTACCCCACATTTTCTCCCGACTCGTTGTTAACAAAACTCAGTGTAATAGTTGTACTCGCAGTTTATCACACACCGAACGTATACCTGACAACGCTGCATGAAATACGAAATAATGTATAGCGATTGGTAAGAAGAGAAGGAAAAAGTACAGTGTATAGTGAGTATGATGTAGCTATAGTGATATAGTATAGTGTATCGTATGTATAGTATATTCCCTTTAAACCTTAAACCTGATATAAAAATGAAGCGCTGTCTTTGATATTTTACCTGGTGTAGGTGCATACACGTACACACCTGGCCTGGACGTACACACCTGGCCTGGACGTACACACCTACTGTACATCACGTCAACCAAGAAGTCTGTAATACATTTTTGATTGTGCGAATATTTTATTTTTATTTTTAGTATTGTTAATCAATATCGGAGACGCAAATTTGGTACAAAGGTGTGTGTGTGTGTGTGTGTGTGTGTGTGTGTGTATATATGTATGTGTACATGTTAAAGCTCCTCCAACATAAAGATGCACAAAAGTTCTAGTTTGTTGCAGAGACCTTAAAAGAAAAAAAATACAGATAAAACCACAATATAGACGCATTCTTTACACACACAGATACACACACACACACACACACACACACACAGATACACACACACACACAGACAGGTACCACATAAAAGGACTGAACCACCACTGAACCTCTTTGTGTCTGTCTGTGTTAATACAAATTGTAGCGGAATAAAAAAAAATAGTATTATAATGTAAAATACTCCCAGAGAATATACCGGGAGTGGTACCTCAGGACGGAAGAGACGCCTTAAAACACCTGATGTACCGGTCAGTAGACAGTGCTGCGCGTGTGAACATTTTTATTACATGTAGTAAACTTAGAACACCAGAATACATTTCTTTGTTCTATTTTACGTTACTATACTTATGGTACCATCAGATGAGTTTGCATAATTATTCACAGTAGGAATTGGTCCCTTTGAAGCTAACTACGAGCATTAAAATAGTTTCTCAGAAATTTACATATTATGAGAAGTAATTTACTTGTGCTGAGCTGTGGGAGGTGAGGTGACGGAGACGAAATACAGTAAAATTAAGTGAATTCCAAGTTACTGTGAAACCTCTATTTAAAAGACTATAATGAGAGGAAAGTTCGTTGTATTGAGAGTCCGTTAGAAGTGAAAGCTCTATCTAAGGAACTATATAGAGATGAAGGTCCTTGATATAGAGAGTCCATTAGATGTGAAACCCCCATCTAACGCATTATAAGGAGATAGAAGTCCGTTATAAGAGGGTTTCACTGTATCTTGTGTGACGTAGGTGTTTGTGTACATCGAGACGCTGCCAACCTTCATTTAAAGACCAGGTTACAGGTTCATAAAGACTCGTGTGATTAATGCTGCTCAATAAGTGAGATGACAGACTACATGTGACTGCTCGACCCATCACTGCAAACGACTGTTTAAGTGGACGAAATATATTTTATTATGATATAAATTCTTAACCAAAAAATTAACCCGCAATTTTTGTTTGTAGTTAAAGATAAAATGTCTAAATATAATGTGATAGAAATAAACACAGAGGAAATGGTCGAGTAAATGACGTTATAGAATTAATAGATGTCTGTAAGCAGCGCCATCAGGTCGTCCCGGGTAAAACGATAACTATTCCATCTCTCTGCCTTTAGTTATATCCTTCAGGGAAGCATATAACACCCTTACTCTTACTACACACAAAGACGATATTAGAAGCGTTTCTCTCTCTGACCTGAATATAGATAATACTGAAGACACAGATGTATTGAGAGTTCTAGACCCTGTGATTTGCCCGCTGGAGAGACAACAATGACTGGATACAAACAGAAAGAATAAAGTTCCTCTAGCTGACTAAATATAAACGTTGGTCTGACTCTAAAACAATCGTATGAAATAGAACTTGTGCTTAAAACAAGTACAATACAACACTCGTTTCATATCACAATTATCGCTGGTTGCTTTGATATTATTACGGTTATTTTTGGATCCATCAGTAAAGTCTAGTTATTTCGTGCCACTACAAACATCTGCTGCAGAAAGGTGTGACAGGATGGATCACAATACACTACTGGGGGAAACATAACGTAGGTCTGAAGGAAATGAATTTGTAGAACTTATTAGTACAAGATTATAGTCATTTTAAACTGTTTCGCCCCAGTGAGTCATATAATACCAAGTTATTGTTTAGTTATCCTTATTTTTGTATATTATAAATAATTAAATGTATTTATAATGAAATTTTGGTGTTTTATTTATATATTACAGATTATATGACCTGTTTCTTTTATAGATGGTTAACTGAAGCACCACCCTTACACAACCCACTCAATGGCTATTTCCGAACTTGCATTTTTACTTACGAGAAAATATCATCATATGCACCTTCAAGAATCTGGACACAGACTTGATATTATCAACCTGGTTGTGACGTACTTCTGTTTTTACACACCTCGACCTTATCAACACGCTGGGGAAGGGGGGGGGGGCGCAAGGAACAGGGAAAGGGACTATTCTGGCTCCATGTGGTGAGGTTAAAGGGAAGAAAGAGACTATTCTGGCTCCATGTGGTGAGGTTAAAGGGAAGAAAGAGACTATTGTGGCTCCATGTGGTGAGGGTAAAGGGAAGAAAGAGACTATTGTGGCTCCATATGGTGAGGGTAAAGGGAAGAAAGAGACTATTCTGGCTCCATATGGTGAGGTTAAAGGGAAGAAAGAGACTATTCTGGCTCCATGTGGTGAGGTTAAAGGGCTAGTATGTTGTTTTTATATGCCCGTAAAATTGATGTCGTATTTTGGAATGATAGTTTGTGTCCCTTGTGCTCCAATACTGTGAAAGTTTGGTGTTGTTATCAATGCTTTAATATTTGTCTCAATGGAAGGCTTTTGTGTTTAATCTTCAAGGAATAAATGTCATTAAAAGTAAAGTTCATAAATGATTCTTACTCTTACCGTACAAGATCGTCCTCTTTAAAAAAAAAAATATTTGATTGAGCCTATTTTAGTGTTCGATGATCTAGGTGTATATTTCCTTGATGAAATACTCTGGTAATATATATATATATATAAAGATGCCGATGTATAACTACTTAAAAACACTTAATGAGTTTTATATTTCGCTTCACTACAAGATAATGATACAGTTTTTCAAGGAGATAAGGAGATATTTACATACGTCAGCTGGGTATAAACAATGCACACACACGAGATTTCACCTGTATGAGTTTAGATAATTACTATCATCTTCCCACGCTAATAATTAATTTGTACCCGAGTAGAAATAAATAAAAAACAAACATTCAAATTATAAAACAAAATTATAGGTAATGCATTAACGAAGAGTACATTAAACTGTTAGTCTTTAGATTAGTTTGAGAGATATTCCAAAGAAATTGTTAATATGTAAAAATTTGAATTAAGTTTGGATTTTAGGGTAGTGGTAGAGTTTTAAAGTAATCACAATAATAGGTTTAGATTCTGTTTATTTCCTGTGAGTAGAGTTTTATACCGTAGTTGTTTATCATTCAGTGTCTTAGTAACATTTCAACTTTTTAGAGTTAATTGTGTACCGAAGTTATGAATAATTGATTGATTGAGAGCTCAAAGTATACCTAATCTATTAACTGCATTGTTATCGTATTTTAAGTTTAATTCTGAGTCTTAAAGGTGAGATGTCACATGTTTGACACACACACACACACACACACACACACACCATTATCACGGCAACTTTTGCTCTCTGATATGACTCCCTTCGTCATCTGTTGAGATTAGGATTAAAAACTTTTCTCATATTATCAGTTATTAATGACAGCTAGAACCATAAAGCAATCACTACGTTTAGTCTGTCTGTCTGTGTCAGTCTGTCTGATAATGATGATGAGTAATAATCATAATAATCTTAAGACTAATAATAAAATTAATAAAAGTATTAAAGATATTCATAAACCATAAAAATATAAATAAAATACAACAACTACTAATAATAAGACTGCGATAATTACAATAATAATAATAATAAAAGTGCCAACGGCGGGGATAGTGAAATACGGGTCTCACTGTCCGTAGACTTTACCAACTACAATATTCACTCTCCCTCCGTGTCGACTCCTGACGCGTGTTAGTTATTATTGCGGCTGATTGTCAAATACTGCTTTATATAGGATCTTGAATTATTGTTTTATATTATGTTAGTCATAGTTTTGATATAATAATGGAATTAGTTATTTATTTAGTAGTTTTAGAGTATAATATGAATGACTCCGAGGGTTCGTGGTTCAGGAGGGGCGACAGGAAAGTGCTCGTGTGGGTGACTGTACATCTCCTCTTACTTCAATAAAACACAAGAAAAGTAGTATTTTTTAACAAGAACCATTATTAAGAAAAACTTGCTACATAAATGCAAAATAAGGGAAGACTTTAGTGCATATTTAGTAAGCGTAGTGTGTTACTCCGGGGCTCTGTACACAGGCGGCTATGGTTCATTGAGACGTCCAAACAGACTAACTTTCACTGTTACCAAGAGCTTGAGCTGAAAAGATTGGCCAGCTGTGAGCGTTAGTCTCGTAATATGACACAGCCGCGAGTGTAGGCCACTTCATCTGTTCACCCTTAAATGAGAGACTATTATTAGAGAGATACTGTAGATGGAACACTTTATTTGGCCAAGATACTGTACCTATTACGAGGGAGATAAACGTTCACCAATTGCCCACAGATACAATGAACGTTTTGCCAGCGAGAAATGGTTACAGCTTATCCAATCACATTTACGATCTCCAGAGACAAGTGTATAAGACAAAGGAGCAACGATAACTGCACAACTTCAGGTTAAGAAGAGAGACGTGACAGGTCGGGTGGAGTGGAGTGGAGTGGAGTGGAGTGTAGTGGAGTGGAGTGGAGTGGAGTGGAGTGGAGCGTGTAGTGCAGTGTAGTGTAGTGGAGTGGAGTGTAGTGTAGTGTGTAGTGCAGTGGAGTGAAGTGTAGTGTGTAGTGTAGTGCAGTGTAGTGTAGTGTAGTGTGCATCTGTCGGTCACTAACGGGGATACATTATACACAGTAAGCTGTTGTAACGCTCAGGGGTGATGCTGTTCTCTGTTACCTTCACTCCTGAACAGCCACTACCACGTGCACAAGACAGACATATAAACAGACATAATCCTACTGTGGCCAGACTGGGGAGAGGGAGGGGGGGGGGGCGCCCTCCAAAAAAAAATTGTAAGGGAAGACAAGTTTGGGAAAGAAGAAACAAACAAACTTAAATAACCTGTCAAGTCGAGAAGACAAAAACTGGGTTATGGTGTCATGTGGACTACCTCACCCTCCCTCCCTCCCACTCCCTCACCCTTCCTCACCTTCCCTCCCTCTCACTTACTCTTCCTCACTGTCCCTCTCCCATCCTCATTCTCCCTCTCCATCCCTCTCACTCCCCCTCTCTCCCTTTACCCTTCATCACGCTCCTACAGATTCCCTCATACTTCTCTACACTTCTTCACACTCTCCCCTCACAATTCATCACTCTTCCCCTATACTCCATTGCCCTCACCTGATCCTCGGTACGTGTCACAGATACAGGAAAATATTAAGTGTGAAAGCTCTCTCTCTCTCTCTCTCTCTCTCTCTCTCTCTCCCTCATCCAAGTGTTCTAAATAATAAAAAACACCTTCGTTATCCAGCTATCAAAACAACATGATGACCACTGTTATTATGACCAGCCTTGTAGAGCCTTGTAGAGCCGCCCTCCCTTCCTCTACTTCAGTTGCTCCAGTCAGTGATTCCTGGCACCTTGTGTTGTCCACTAACAGATGGCACCATTCCTCGGGGCCAACAACCCGGTGGTAACAAAGACAGTGATTGTACCATATGTCTAGTCAGAGATGGTGAGGTCAAGACTAGGTGACCCAGCGGTGCCGGTATGAGGTCACACACACACACACACACACACACACACACACACACACACACACACACACACACACACACACACACCACCCAGAGCTCTGTACCTCCGAGAAGACCAAGATTCCCGGTCGTCTCTGTCCAAAGCCTCACACATACAGGTAATTACATGTTTAGTGCTTCATTGTTTAAAATTTCCTAACATTTCAGTAACTCTGTCCGTTAGGCATCACGTGATTAACATAAGTGAATAAATGGACACAAAAACACAATTACAATGAAACATCAAGCGAACGACTGTAAACGCTGCCCGCGAACAACTACCCTGGCCAGGTGAGTCTGGAACTAGTGACGTTGTTTATCGCTTGAGAGACTCGTGGCGTCGCTTTCCTCAACCTCAGGTAGACCTTGTGTGAAGCGTTACTATGACAACATCTGGTTAATTGTAGAGCTATGTGAACCAAAATATTATAATGGGGATATTGTCACATGATTATCAAAACTATGAAATTTAGTGCAGACTGGCAAACTCATTCTAGAGTTATGTTGGGGGCACAGACAGACAGACAGACAGACAGACAGACAGGACCGAAAACAATACCCAACCCCTCAGTTGCGGGGAGGATAATAAACACGTGAACACTTGATACAACATATAAACAGACATCATCCTACCATGGGGGGGGGGGGGGGCACCCTCAGCGAGATGTTTGTAAGGGGAAGACAACTTAGGGAAAGAAGAAACAAACAAACTTAAATAACCTGTCAAGTCGGGAAGACAAAAACTGGATTCTGGAGTCACGTGGAGTACCTCACCCTCCCTCCCACTCCTTCCCACTCCCTTACCGTCCCTCTCACTCCCTCACCCTACTCTCTTGCCCTCACACTTCCTCTCACTCTTCTCTATGCCCCCTCACACTCCACCACACACCACCACACTCCCCCACTCACCACCACACTCACCACCACACTCTCCCACTCACCACCACATTCACCACCACTCACCACCACACTCCCCCACTCACCACCACACTCACCACCACTCACCACCACACTCCCCCACTCACCACCACACTCCCCCACACACCACCACACTCCCCCACACTCCCCCACTCACCCCCACTCACCACACTCCCTCATCACACACAATCCCTCTCACACGATCCATGGCACGCACGGGGCAACACAGCCGTATCCCTCCACTCAAGGCTCCTCTTATGGCCACAAGAGACTGGAAGACATTTAGCTTGTCGGCTCTCAACAACTGTCTGTCCCAGTGCCTCACGTTGTGTGTTTATGTCTGTCTGTTTATTAATGTATGTATGTCTGTTTATATCTGTGTGTGTGTGTGTGTTCATGTCTTCTCTGTGTCTTTAATGTCTCTGCCTGTGTTTATGTCTGTCCTTGTGTTTGTGTTATTTATGGAATATTATAGTGAGACAAGATGGGACAATGATTCTCTCTCTCTCTCCCTCTCTCTCTCTCTCTCTCTCTCTCTTTCGCTCTTTCCCCTTCTCTCCTTCACTCTCTCTCTCCCCTTCTCTCCTTCACTCTCTCTCTCCCCTTCTCTCACTCCTCTCATTCTCCCCCTCTCTTTCCCCTTGTATCACTCTCTTCTTGTCTCCCCCTCTCTCTCCTTCTCTCCCCCTCTCTCTCCTTCTCATCACCACCACAAAGTTGGAGGCGTGTGAGGGTGTTGGTCGAGGGGGGAGGATAATGGCGGCCGCTAGATACGTCAACCTAATAGACTGACACGGCCAGGAGGGCGATCATAACTCCCTCCTTGACCTGTGACCTATGACCTATGACCTGTGACCTATGACCTATTACCTATGACCTGTGACCTGTGACCTGTGACCTATGACCTGTGATATTAATCTGACCACGATCATTGTACTGACTCACTATGTCTACAAAATCACTATTTCAAGACAGAAACTATACCTACATATCCACTATGTCTAGAATGACACTATGCCTACACAGCCACTGTGTCTAGACAGCTCCTATGTTTACACAGCTACTATGTTTGTATAGCCACTATGTCTAGAAAGACACTATGTTTACAGAGCCACTATGTCTAGAAAGACACTATGCCTACCACCATTAACACAGTGAAAGGCTCAGGAAGATGGTGTTGGGTCGACCTAATACAAACATTATTAGAGGAGATTACTGAAGGAACTGTTAATGAGGTTAAGGTCCGATGTATTGCATGTGTGGTGAAATATTGGTACAGGTACAGTTGTAGGTACAGGTACCGTACAGTTATAGGTGCAGGTGAAGGAACAGATACAGGTGTAGGAACAGGTACAGGTGCAGATACAAGTGCAGGTGCAGGTACAGGTGCAGATACAGGTGCAGGTACATGTACAGGTGCAGGTTACAGGTGCAGGTCAGGTGGAAGCACATGTACAGTTAAGAATGTGTGTGCATAAATTTTCTTAGTAAATTTGTAGAAACTGACTGAGCAGAAACACATTATTCTTGCCATCTGGACGCCGCAGGAGGGTGAACCAAGGGTGCCAGAGGGTTAACTTAGGGTGCCCAGAGGGTGAACTTAGGGTGCCCCGAGGGTGAACTAGGGATGCCCCGAGGGTGAACTGGGGATGCCCCGAGGGTTAACTTAGGGTGCCCAGAGGGTGAACTTAGGGTACCCCGAGGGTGAAGTGCCCCGAGGGTGAACTGGGGATGCCCCGAGGGTAAACTGGGGATGCTCCGAGGGTGAACTTAGGGTGCCAGAGGGTTAACTTAGGGTACCCCGAGGGTGAACTTAGGGTGCCCCGAGGGTGAACTGGGGATGCCCCGAGGGTAAACTGGGGATGCCCCGAGGGTAAACTGGGGATGCTCCGAGGGTGAACTTAGGGTGCCCCGAGGGTGAACTGGTGGTGCCCCGAGGGTGAACTAGGGTTGCCCCTTGGGTGAACTAAGGGTGCCTCAAGGGTGAACTAAGATTGCCCCGAAGGTGAACTAAGGGTTAACTTAGGGTGCCCCGAGGGTAAACTGGGGATGCCCCGAGGGTGAACTGGGGATGCCCTGAGGGTGAACTAGGGGTGCACCTAGGGTGAACTAGGGGTGCCCTAGGGTGAACTAGGGGTGCCCCGAGGGTGAACTAGGGGTGCCCCGAGGATGAACTAGGGGTGCCCCGAGGGTGAACTAGGGGTGCCCTGAGGGTGAACTAGGGGTGCACCTAGGGTGAACTAGGGGTGCCCCGAGGGTGAACTAGGGGTGCCCCGAGGGTGAACTAGGGGTGCCCCGAGGATGAACTAGTGACCTATCAAAAACTCCAAGAGACTCTGTCTACTCAGTAACTTCTTTAACGTAAACATCTCAGTAGTGATAACTAAACTTCTACACCAGTAAGACAGAAACAACATTGACAGCTTCACGAGGAGGTATCCATTTGCTTTCACTTTCCAATAAAATATTCAATTTCAAGTTTTCGTGTTTGGACGCGGCCCTGAAAAACTGTGGAGCTTATGGTGAACAAGGCAACACTGGGGAACAACTCGTGCCTGCCAGGGAGCACCATATTTTATCACCAAATATTGTATTTGAAAAAAAACAAAAACAAGACATTCAATTAGTATTATTGTGTTTCCTTCAAATAACTACCAGCGCACGAGAGAGGAAGACCATAATAAACTGGATGAAAGTCTTAAAGAAAGAACTAGATAACAAAGAGACGTTCTTATCGTTCCGGGAAGGATCACCAACATCTGGTTGGATCCAGATTCAATCCAGTATTGCGGAAAGTGCAATGAAACATTGCTTTTGCTTATTGTGATTCACTCTGGACCCAATCTTTGATAATAACAAGAAACACTGGAAAACTTGCTGGGGGGGGAGGGGTAACGTAAAGGAATCCATAGTTCTGAAATATAACTGAATCAATTAATTTTCCCGAATGACTCTACACAGCAAATGTGATTCCGATCTTCAACACGGGAGGTAATGACGACTTACTCAGTTAGTAGAGACGCAACACTCGAGTCAAGTAAAAAAACAAAACAATGACAACTGATATGCAAAACTGACTTAGACATACCTGAAGTGTGACGTGTTGTGGTGTGTTACGGTCCCTCAAAGAGCTGTTAACTTTCACATCTCTGAAAACAAAAACAACCATATTAACCTCCCATCAGCTTTACTGCAATAAATATTTTCGCGGTGGTTGAGGAGAAAGTCGCCACTTATATCGGGTCGTATACTGGCACGACCACAATGATGTTTCTGTATTAAACTAAAAAAAAATATATGGGAGAGAGTTAAATAATGACTACAGACCTACAGTAGTATCCTTACAAGTGTTTTTACGAGACAGCAACAGTTTGTGGGGCTACGATGATTAGCGACAAAAACCAACCTAACCTAACCAAGTCACTGGATACATATGATCATTAATTAGTTGGTTCACGTTGTCTGTCATCATTAGTGGCTCAGATCTTCAGCCTTCCTGAGTCCGTTTTGATAACAAGATCATAAAATTGTGAAGGAAAACTGTAAATATATCTCATTCCCACAAGTTTTCTTTCTCTCTTTTTAATTAAACATCTATGTATTGCAATAAACGTATCCGAAAAGATTCTGCCCCCTCAAATAACAATAAGATAGCGACCCTCTCCTTAACCAACAAGCGTACTCAACCAGGAACAACCATAATACGAACAAAGCTTTTCGTTAACACCACAAAACTTTAAATGATTCATCTACTCACTTGATGTATCATTGCTAAATAAGTTAATGTATGAATGGTATTTAAAACAATTTGACGTATTGTAAGGAAACATCTACAGTCCAGTCTTATGTTTTTAAGGTCAGCTGGTGGACCGAGACGCCATCTTGTGCACCTTCACCATACACTGTACACCCTCATATTTAACACATTAACCACAACAAATATAACCCGTGTTGACCACCACTCACCTCTCGTTGTTATATTCCCTCACCAACGACGACACTATAGCACTTGTTTACACGACAACACCCACAACAACACTGCCCGTCCTGGTTCATAACATTGGTTCATGAAACATCACAAAGCAAGTGTCGAAGCTTCATGAGACTGAATGAACTTGTCTCATTACTGTGAAAAGACTTCCATTGTATCTATCTCTTTGAATTTACCAAATACCTGATTCTCTGAACTAGAACCACAGGTAATTACTTTGTTATTTGTCAACATAAATTATTCTCAGCCCATAAGAAACCTTTACTCTTACAATTATAAAGACTATTATCCCATATGAATAAGGTTGACGGTAACGAACACACATCACCGCTGGTCAAGAACCTCTGAAACAACACTTCCAAACTCTGTCCTCTTCAGTGTCTCAAACTGTCCCTCAACTATGGTTCTTATTTTCTTTAACTCGGTTTATTAACTGATTAAAACAAAAATAAAACACATAATGAGAAACAAAACACATCTATATTAAATCTTCATACATCGTTAACAATTGACAAAAGAAACCTTATTTTATTCTAATCAACGCTTTCGGAGACGTCCACCTGGCAGACCTACCAACGCGATAAACAAACAATAAAATAGATCCAATAAATGTTAGAAATGATGCCAGAATTGTCTTGAGCCGCCGCCAGAGGGTTAAAGATGACCACCCTCAACGCCTCTGAAATTCTGGGGTCATTGTATGAAAGATTAATTTGGATTTTATCTTCTCTTCCTTCTCCTCTTCTTCCCAGCTCTATATTTTGTCGGCCTTTTCATCTGCTACTACCACCACTACTACCATCACTACCACCACTACTACTACCACCACTACTACTACCACCACTACCACCACCACTACTACCACCACTACTACCACCACTACTACTACCACCACTACCACCACTACTACTACCACCACTACCACCACCACTACCACCACCACTACCACCACTACTACTACCACCACTACTACCACCACTACCTGCTCCCTTCAGTTCTCACACGAACATTTTTACCATTTAGGATTCCTGGTAACACACACACACACACTCTACCCAACAACGTCAACTAGAGAAGATACGGAAGAGGGCCTGCAAAATAATGCTCGGCGCAGAGTACTCCAGCTACACCAATGCTCTCTCCACCCTGAAAATGCCATCCCTCAGTGACCTCCACCACCAAGCACTAGCAGGGTTTGGCAGTGGATTACTGCACCACCCTCGTCATCGCCACCTCCTGCCACCTGCAGTCCCCCACCCACCTCGAGAGCAGTCCGCCACTACAACAAAATTCAGCCCATAAGAGCCCGCACCGATAGATATAAGAACAGCACCACCCCATCTATTGTTAAAATAATGACAGCTCCTAATTTATGTACTGTACAGCCCTGTAAATGTATTGAATGTATATTATTATGTCTAAATCACATGTAAGTTTGTATATTTTCAGCCACCGGCAGCAACTCTATTAATATACCGTTTATTATTATTATTATCATTATTATTATTATCATTATTATTACACACACACGCTCACAAAACAAAATACTGTGATCTGAATTATTCATGAATGTCGGTCCCATCAAGAAGCTCTCTCTCTCTCTCTCTCTCTCTCTCCTTGCCCAGTTCGTGATATGCGTTCCTATGTTGGCAGTCGTAATATAACTAATCTCATAAACAGAGAGTGGAAATATAACTGTAGGTGTGAAGCCAAGCGTAAAGTCAAGTGGTGAAGCCAAAATATAACTCCAGCTTCACGTTGGGAATATTTCAAGAAGTTCTTATTAGGAGAGACGAGGTGAGGTGATGCGTTTAATGCTGGCTTATGAGACGAGTGGCCGAGATCTGTTAGAGTGTGTGGCGGAGACCTGTTAGAGTGTGTGGCCGAGATCTGTTAGAGTGTGTGGCCGAGATCTGTTAGAGTGTGTGGCCGAGATCTGTTAGAGTGTGTGGCCGAGATCTGTTAGAGTGTGTGGCGGAGACCTGTTAGAGTGTGTGGCCGAGATCTGTTAGAGTGTGTGGCCGAGATCTGTTAGAGTGTGTGGCGGAGACCTGTTAGAGTGTGTGGCCGAGATCTGTTAGAGTGTGTGGCGGAGACCTGTTAGAGTGTGTGGCCGAGATCTGTTAGAGTGTGTGGCCGAGATCTGTTGGAGTGTGTGGCGGAGACCTGTTAGAGTGTGTGGGTGTGGCCGAGACCTGTTAGAGTGTGTGGCCGAGACTTGTTAGAGTGTGTTGGGTGTGGCCGCGACCTACTAGAGTGTGTTGAGTGTGGCTGAGACCTACTAGAGTGTGTTGGGTGTGGCCGAGACCTACTAGAGTGTGTTGGGTGTGGCCGAGACCTGTTAGAATGTGTTGAGTGTGGCCGAGACCTGTTAGAGTGTGTTGAGTGTGGCCGAGACCTGTTAGAGACCGACCAACCGACCGACCGACAGACAGACAGACAGCAGACAGACAGACAGACAGCAGACAGACAGCAGACAGACAGGGGAAAATAAAAGTAAAAAAAAATTAATGCTAGAGAAAGGTAAACGAGAGAGAGAGAGAGAGAGAGAGAGAGAGAGAGAGAGAGAGAGAGAGAGAGAGAGAGAGAGAGAGAGAGAGAATGATCTTACCCCCTCACCACATAATCTCCTCCACCATAACATTACCTCATTCACTAAGTTTATGTTGACATTAATACTCTTTAATTACTCAGCAGTAACACAACCACTCTACTATGTGTCAGATGAGGGTGTGTTAGGGTGTGTGAGAGTGTGCGTGTGGCATTAATCTCCCTGGGAATATGACGCTAATAACACGTTAATCTCCCTGTGACTATAACGCTATGAGTATTGTTCACTCTGGAAGTGGGATAGTGTGAGACCTGAAGGCATAGGGAGAGACTAAGTGTGAATAACAACCACTTGAGAAGGATTAGTGATCTGTACACACGAACATTTCTAACACCTGGTGATGTTACGCTATAAAGATACCTGTATTGGTAAACCTAGAGTTATGTTACCTGTAGCTGTAATTGTACCTGTGAATCTACCTGTAATTTGTATCTACCTCTTTATTTACTCTTATACCTGACCTGTATATCAATTTAGACCTTTAAAAACACCTATACATATTCTGAAACCAACTCATTCTGTACCTATATACATTGCACCTGGCCTGTACCTGTACTTGAACCTGTAAAGTCACATTAACTTTTACCTGTAACTGACCTGTTTAAACACTTACACCTGTAGATTGATCTTTATTTGGACCATATCTATATCACAAATTCACAAATACTGTTCTTCTAACTGTAACCAAAACACTACACCCTTCTGCATCCTCACTACGCCTATAAATGCTTCGTGTTGTTATATCCAAAAGAAAAATCAACCTTCATTTAAATATCAGCAGTGTTGGGTGTCGATAAAAGCAGAGTTTAGCGAGAAAAATGGCGAGTCTTATAACACACAGCATCGGGTGACCTCGTGCCGATTACACAGGAAAACGTAACTTGGGAAAAGCGATGGATAAAACGTAGGATTTTCAGATGTGGAAACTGAATGTCTGTAGAAGGTCACAAAATAACGTGTGTGTGGGGAGGGGTTCTTTTAATTCTGAGTCTGTCTGTTTGTCTGTGAAAATGATAGTGAGGGTAATGGGTGATGATGAAGGTGATAGTGAAGGGGAGTGTAATGGGTGATGATGATGATGATGATGATGATAATAATGAAGATATATACAACAATATTGATACAGTCAACTCAACTTTTAATTAATATTTAATTTTTACGTCGAAACATTTGACCAACTTTCTCCGAGGAAAAAAACTCGCCTTAAAGAACACAAACTTCATTCATAATTACCAAAACAAACATTAATGAGGTTGTTAGGCCGAACTGTTTCCTGAGTTCACCTACACTTTGTATTAGTAGTTGTAGGTAAATGTTTACTGTAATAAGACCAAGAAAGTTGTTTTTAATTACAGGTTAGGTTGTTGATTACTTAAATTAGTTGCTCTGTTAACTCATACTGTGTTGTTGTTGTTGTTTACTTCAGTAGTGGTTGTTGTTGTTGTTGTTGTTGTTGTTTACTTCAGTAGTGGTTGTTGTTGTTGTTGTTTACTTCAGTAGTGGTTGTTGTTGTTGTTGTTTACTTCAGTAGTGGTTGTTGTTGTTGTTGTTTACTTCAGTAGTGGTTGTTGTTGTTGTTGTTTACTTCAGTAGTGGTTGTTGTTGTTGTTGTTTACTTCAGTAGTGGTTGTTGTTGTTGTTGTTTGGTTATAACAAGTCTTGGCTGCGGGTGAGAGAGAGTGTTGGTTGAGCTGCCATGAATCACCCAACACAACCAATGTACAGCAACTCAAAAAAACTACCTATACAAACTTATGCTGAAAAAATATGACACAACTGACGAAGGATTCTGACAACCCTACCGAGACAACAGGAGTCACAGTGTTCATTCTGAAACTCATCGATCACCCCAAGTACAGATAGTTTTTTTGAGTGACTGTACCTCGTAAGTCTGGTCTGTGTGAGAGTATACCAGACCTTCCCACGACCTTAACAACAATGTGATCGAGGCTACATAGACTGGAATAGATAACCCTGGGCTTGGATGCCTTTCTCTAATGTCAATGTGCGTCTTTAAAACACCGTTCATAAAACTGTTTCAACATATTACACACTCCAGCTCTTCTTACAATAATCTGACTAATCGTTTATTCTTATACTGACCGGTCTTATATACAGACGCCTACCATCTCCAATTTCCGCTATTTAGGGTTTTTTTCCAGCGCTTACGGACGAATTGTTCTGGAAATATCCCCCGTAAAATAATGCCTCATAAACCTTGACTCTCCAGAGTGTTCCAGTTTGTTTGCCGCCTCATACTAAACTGGAGCCGAGTTTTTCGGAAGCTGAAACATTTTAGCTCCAAAAACATGATGGTGATATTTTGTTTAGAAGTTTGGGTATCAACTATTGTTATTTGTACTACTACTACTAGTACTACTAGTACTCCCCCCAATAGCCACACGTTCGCCACCATTTTATTACCTTAATATTAAATATCCTAATACATAAGTAGCTATCCTAGCTGTGTTGAGTTAGTTGAGCCGCAGATCTATGCGGCATTCAGTGACTGTAGCCTCATAGTCAATATCTGCAGCAGTTGTCGGCTTTAGGGCCGATGCTCTCGTTCCCCTGAGGCAGAGTAAAGCCGACCGAGGGAGAGAGGAGGACAGTCGACATCTCATCCAGGCTGCAACATAACTTCTGGGCTGCTGCTTCTGTTCAGATATCACCTCCGCGAGTCTGGCGTAGAAGCATCTTGCACTTGGTCCCATCCCACCAGAGGTTGTGCTTCTACTACTACTACTACTACTACTTTTTTTTTTTTTTTGAAACGTGGCCTCCAGCCTCCCCCAATAGCCACACCTTCGCCACCATTTAATTACCTTAATATTAAATATCCTAATACATAAGAAGCTATCCTATCTGTGTTAAATTAGTTGAGCCGCAGATCTATGCGGCATTCAGTGACTGTAGCCTCATAGTCAATATCTGCAGCAGTTGTCGGAGTTGGGGCAGAAGCTCTCGTTCCCCTGAGGCAGAGCAAAGCCGACCGAAGCAGAGAGAAAGACAGTCGACATCTCATCCAGAAACATTACAAAAACCACACACACACACACACACACACACACAAGGCGCCCTGTCAGAGCCCCACACGTCCTTCACTAACACACACACACCAGGCCAAGCGCGACCAACCAGGCAGCAGGAACACTAGTCTCCGCCGTCGACAGTCACCAAACTGAAATAATTGTGCACACACACACACACACACACACACACACCATATTGATGACACAGGTGACGTTGGTGATATATTTCTCTCCCAACTAAATCATTTTCTGACGACTGAGTGAGTAAATTATTAATGAATTTCCGTCTTGGTTGAAGTGGGTAGCCAACACGTGGAGATCCATCATATGAGATCACTGTCGAAAATATCAAGTCTACACCATAACACAGCTTCCCTCACCCCCTTACCCTCACCCCTGTCTTCATTCTCCACCCTCTCCCCCACCTCCCTCCCCTCCCCCACCTCCCTCACCCCCTACCTCCCTCACCCCGACCCCTACCACTAAAAACAGGTTTATACGTTTATCCCCATCAATAAAAACAAAGCCACACACAGTCACCTGCCAGTCAAAACACAGGTATAACCACACCTCTTAGTCCCAACCTTCCACGTCAGTATTGTGTTAAGTGAAATATTACAAATTACACTCGCAATAAAATTTTTGTTCAATACTACGGAATTTTTTTTGTTAATCTATTTTTTTATGGCATCATGAGCCTTTGAACATTAAGCAATGATTGGTGTCCTGCAGTAATTGAATCATACCGTGTTGTTAAGGTCACCAGTTAGGAGAATTACCTTATGGTGTTTTGGTCAGGTATTGCACAGTGTTTTATGTTAGTTGTCGTGTGGTTAAGGAGTGAGAGACAGTGAGATAGAGAAGTATAGGAGGTTAATGGTGTGTCGTGGTAAAGATATAGGAGTAAATAATGAGAAACGACATAGAAATCGTCGTCTGGTGTCTATATCCACGTAAGAAAAACCTAACCTAACCTAACCTAACCTAACCTAACCTAACCTAACCTAACCTAACCTAACTTAACCTAACCTAACCTAACCTAACCTAACCTAACTTAACCTAACCTAACCTAACCTAACCTAACCTAACCTAACTTAACCTAACCTAACCTCACCTAACCTAACCTAACCTAACCTTAACCTAACCTAACTTAACAAATGGGATCTTAACTACCACGAATTAAGTTTGGTTAGGTTATGTTACAATAGATAAAGTTAACTTACATTACTATATATCAGATTAAGTTAGGTTAAATTAATTTAGACTAGACTGGATTAATTATTTTTTACGGATGGTTTAATCTACTGACAACTGTTTATATCAGATAACGTCATAACCAGACAGTAATCCTCAACCTTACTGGCAACAGAACCTTACCTGACCAAGTTTCTAAACGTTAAAGCCGCAAGACTCAACACAAGGGAAAAATTAACAAAAAAAAAAAACGAAAATAATTCTCAAACCAGTAGGTAACATTCTCTCTTGGCATTCTTGAAGCTCCTGTAAGAACGACCTTTTTCGCACGTTCTCCCCTTCATCAGTAGGACCCCCCATGAACGACAACATGGTCTACGTGGGTCGCATTTTTTTCCTTCGTTCACGAGAGTTACTTTACATAAAACGATCCTTAGTGGTCGTTGTCTTCTTCCTTTTAAAATAATGTTGGTCTCTTGGTGGGATAGGTCGTTAAATCAAGGTGAGTGATTTGCATATATGATAATAAGACTGTCCTTTAGGTGTGATTTATCCTCCCACAGCTGTTGAGGGTCGGGAGAGGGTATTGTAAGCTGTGTGTGTGTGTGTGCGTGTGTGTTAGTTTATTTGTTCATATATTTACAGACATAAAACAACTCGCACCACCTGAACCGAACCCACCTCTTCATAGCACCACCTGAACCCGAACCCGAACCCAGGAAACCCAAGTGAAATCTCTGAACCAGTAATAGAGTCACGTCAGAGCTCAGGTGACTCAGACACTAATTAGAATCTCATGTCACCTTTTGATCTTTTGATGCCTTGATTACCTGTGAAAAAATTATTCGAATTCCACTGAATCTTGATCCAGGTAAGTGAAGAGAGAGAGAGAGAGAGAGAGAGAGGGGGGGGGGGGGTTGAGGATGTATGTCTCTCGCTTTCTCTCTCTCTCTCTCTCTTATTCTCAGTCTCTATTTGTCCCTCTCTCTCTCTTTAATTTCTTTCACTCTTTCTTTCCAACATGCAAAAAAAAATACATATACAGAATCCTTTCATTCGTGGCAACTATTGTAAGGGAGACAGAGAGTATATTTACATATTCATCCGTCACAACTAGCTCCCTTACCGTCACAACTAGCTCCCTTACCGTCACAACTAGCTTCCTTACCGTCACAACTAGCTCCCTTACCGTCACAACTAGCTCCCTTACCGTCACAACTAGCTCCCTTACCGTCACAACTAGCTTCCTTACCGTCACAACTAGCTCCCTTACCGTCACAACTAGCTCCCTTACCGTCACAACTAGCTTCTTTACCGTCACAACTAGCTTCCTTACCGTCACAACTAGCTCCCTTACCGTCACAACTAGCTCCCTTACCGTCACAACTAGCTCCCTCACCCTCCACAACTAGCTCCCTCACCCTCCACAACTAGCTCCCTTACCGTCACAACTAGCTCCCTCACTCTCCACAACTAGCTCCCTCACCCTCCACAACTAGCTCCCTTACCGTCACAACTAGCTCCCTTACCGTCACAACTAGCTCCCTCACTCTCCACAACTAGCTCCCTCACCCTCCACAACTAGCTCCCTCACTCTCCACAACTAGCTCCCTCACCCTCCACAACTAGCTCCCTCACTCTCCATAACTAGCTCCATCACTCTCCACAACTAGCTCCCTCACCCTCCACAACTAGCTCCCTCACCCTCCACAACTAGCTCCCTCACGTACAGTACAAGACAAAACAGAATGGTAACTTAATTTAAATTCCAATTGAACATCCTAAATATTATACCCAATTGAACATCCTAAATATTATACATACAATCATGACAAGAATAAATTATCTGTTGAGTTGAATAGGGGTCAGACACTTAAGAAAAATACCCAGACAACACTAAGGAATTGGGGAAGCAGCTCCGACGGACAGTAGTCGGAGTAACACTGACTATCAGCCGACTTTCCCAACCCGACAGGTGGAACTACCGTAACTAGTCTAATGGCCGTTATGAATAAACTAGCTAATTAGAATAAATCAACTTAATAAATGTACTTTACATGTCATATTACAACATGTCATTACTGTACAGCCTCCAGTGTTACGCAGACATGTCATTACTGTACAGCCTCCAGTGTTACGGCCAGACATGTCATTACTGTACAGCCTCCAGTGTTACGGCCAGACATGTCATTACTGTACAGCCTCCAGTGTTACGGCCAGACATGTCATTACTGTACAGCCTCCAGTGTTACGGCCAGACATGTCATTACTGTACAGCCTCCAGTGTTACGGCCAGACATGTCATTACTGTACAGCCTCCAGTGTTACGGCCAGACATGTCATTACTGTACAGCCTCCAGTGTTACGGCCAGACATGTCATTACTGTACAGCCTCCAGTGTTACGGCCAGACATGCTTGGTGATGACGGAAGACATTACGGAAATCTGATAGTGATGGAAACACACCTGAAAGATTCCACTAAATTGATCTTTAATTGAGACTCCTGTCATAATGTAACTATTTATGACTGAGTTGTGAAATCATAGTCAAAATATGTCATAATTTATATATTAACATGATATAATATTACACTAGAAAGCCTCATAATGTTAATTTACAATATTTAAAACTCTTCTTGTTCATACCACTCTGGGTAAATTAAATTCGTTGACCAATTAAATAATTAACAAACAGCTGCACAAATTATTTATATATAATTAAGTTATAGTACCGTACAACAGCCATACTGAGCATATAACTGGTCAGGTCAGGTCAGGTCAGGTCACCGCTGAACTGTTACGTCATACAAAGGTCATATATATGTATTTTAGATAATATAGAATGGTTATTAGTGGAAATAAACAACCTTAACCTAACCTAACCTAACCTAACCTAACCTAACCTAACCTAACTAAAATACAAAATAATATTAAATCGCAAACAACAAATTAATCGTAAAAAAAAACTGCAATATTTACCTCATAAGTTATACAAAAAAATCTCAAATGTGACTTTTATCAGAAGGGAGAGATACTATCGAGGGCCTGGAGCCAATAATGCCCAGTGATGTTAAGAATGAGGAGGAAGGCAGTCATTCTCTCACCTGCTGCCGCTGAACATGTTATTGATGAGCTGAATCTTCACTCTGTTGCAGCATTTTCTTTCCTCCGAATTTTTGTCCATTGGCAAGTATGTTGGACGGATTTCTAAAAGCAAAAATAAGACATATATATATATTACTAGTATAGAGTATTACTAGTTGAGAATATTACTAGTATAGAATATTACTAGTATAGAATATTACTAGTGGAGAATATTACTAGCATAGAATATTACTAGTACAGAATATTACTAGTATAGAATATTACTAGTATAGAATATTACTAGTAAAAGCTATTCCTGACACAATACATTGAGTATACAGACCTTGTAGCTGGGAGCCAAACGTTAACACTCGCTTTTCAATACAACTCATCACCTAGGGAGGAATTGTCTCCTGTATATTAAAGTAAACTGAACCCTTCCAAGTGTTCAATAATGTTCACTGACACCTTGACATTTCGACGTGGATAGAGTTAGTGTTATATTGTTCAAATGTTATTGTGATGAGAGCAGAGAAGTTAGGTATTTTTGTTCATATAGTTCATGATGCTGTAAGCCATGCAGGAGTCAGTGTAGCTACCTGATGTATGTAGTGAATGTGTATTTGTAATTACATATAAGGGTAAGGTTTTTAATTCACTGTGAGGACTATGCTGGGATACGTTATTATGAGGACTATGCTGCTATAACTTACTGTATATGTACACTCTGAGGACTCTGCTGCTTTACGTTACCATAAAAATTCTCCGGATAAAAGTGGGAGGGTCAAATGAGCGAGACGGCCAATCATACAGAAAGTTCACATCTGCGTAATTAATGATGTGTATACCACCTGTTGATGTATATACACACACACACACACAGACACACACACACACACACACACACACACACACACCCAAGGGGGAGAGAGACTCATTAATCCTCATAAATACACAAATAAATAAATCAATTAGTTAATAAAATTCAACTTAACTCAACATCAGGTTTCAGGGGTCATAGTTACGACTGTTCCCGGGGTCAGGATGGGGGTCACCCGGGGTCAGGATGGGGGTCACCCGGGGTCAGGATGGGGTCACCGGCTAAAATGTTATGACGACTAATCAGGATCACTTGGGGGGGGGGGGGGGGCAGAGAACTGTGATCCATGGCTGGACTATTTATTACCCATCGGGACTGGGGTTGGTAAAGAGGGCAATGACAGATACATATTTCACTCTCCTACGCCCTCTCCTCCCGTTGCCTCCCCCCGTGCTCTCTCCCCTCCATTGAATGATAAACTACCATTCTATTTTTCATTTCGGACTTATTCGAATCGAGACGCTCCATCTCTAGCGTTGAGTGATGCCCCCCCTCCCCCTCCCCCCCCCCCCCCCCATATCCAGGGTCACCAGGCTTCTCAAATATCCCGGCAGCTGACGTCTTCTACTTCCCGTTGGCTTCGTTACCTGAGATCCCGTCGACCAGATGTAAGTTGTCTGCTGTCAATCTCTCTCTCTCTCTCTCTCTCTCTCTCTCTCTCTCTCTCACGCATATATCACGCTAAATATGGATAATCGTTCAGTTAAGCCAAAACACAAATGATTTTTTTTTTATTGTGCCAACTATCGATAGCTTTTTTCACCGTAATAAATTAATGTAAACTGGATCATATACAGTGAGATATTATTGTTTAATGGAAGATATTGTCATTATCACGTCATAACCAAACTATACCTAATACTGGTTGGGTTAGGTTAAGTTAGGTTAAGTTAGAGTTAAATATATATGTTATTTTCTTATTGTTGATGTGTATTCTAGTAAATACTGTATGTGTTGTGTATATAATATGTATTGAATGTATTAATGACTTAAATTTTAGCTCAAGAAAGTCAAGAAACATATGATTTGTTTTATGTTTGATATAATATAAAAAAAAGCTTCAGTTAATACAGTCCCTCATACCCGGGTGAGTGATAACGTCATAAGGCATCAGTGTTAAACCGACCGATTAGATGAAAGAGTCAGAATTGTGACAAGTTAATTATCAGCTTTTGTGGGGAAAGAAACGTGGGTTAAAATTAACTTCCTAAATTAGTAAATATAGTAAACAATGAATATCAAATGTAATGTTTTTATATACACTTGTTGGGTATTAATAAACATAATATTTGCTACTTAATAATGCAACACTGAACTATTATCGGTAATTAACCAGGATATATAGATCATGAAAAATACCTTTGAAGTCTCTAATTGATATTCCGGTAAATTAAAGAGTAAAATAATTATGTCAATATTTTATTTTTCGGTGGATTAAATTAAGTGGTGAATCAGACCACTAATTTTATACTAAGGATCTCTATGTTGTTTACCTCCCAGTGTGATGACGTCTGCTGCAGGCCTTATTTTGGGGACAGCTCGAGCCAGTAGTCTAATGTCCGTCCGTCCTTCTGTCTAGCCGTCTGTCCACCCATCCGTCCGTCAGTCCGTCGTAAAGTTTCCTCGGACGGTCACCTGTCAGTGTTGTGTCCGACTGTCAGTACCGGAAGAACATCAGGGAACTGCTGGACCTCTGTGACGTCACGCTCGGGAACAGCGTCTGGGAGGGGGGGGGCGGTCCTAATTAAGGTAGATGGAGAGACAGAGACTGAGAGATAGAGAGATAGAGAGAGAGAGAGAGAGAGAGAGAGAGAGAGAGAGAGAGAGAGAGAGAGAGAGAGAGAGAGAGAGAGAGAGAGAGAGGTCAATGCACTGAATCTATAAATCATTCAGGTCTCACCCCTCGCCTCCCACTCATCCATTACTCTCCAATAATTTGTCATTCTGTACTTCCCACTCATTCATTCTCTTATACATCTCCTTTATTCATCATCCTACACACCCCACTCATTCATCACCCTACACACCCCACTCATTCATCATCCTACACAACCCACTCATTCATCATCCTACACAGCCCACTCATTCATCCTACACACCCCACTCATTCATCCTACACACCCCACTCATTCAGCAGGTAAGCTCATTAGCAGACAGGCCCTCTAGTTTACCTGGTTCATCCCCTTTCACAGTTAAATTCTTTGGTGTGAAGGAAGAATATGAGTGAGGGAAAGAATGGAAGGAGAAGGTGTATGAAGGAAGGAGAGGAATGAAGGAAGGAGAGGAATGAAGGAAAGAGAGGAATGAAGGAAGAAGACGAATGAAGGAAGGAGAGGAATGAAGGAAAGAGAGGAATGAAGGAAGGAGAGGAATGAAGGAAGGAGAGGAATGAAGGAAGGAGAGGAATGAAGGAAGAAGACGAATGAAGGAAGTAGAGGAATGAAGGAAGAAGACGAATGAAGGAAGTAGAGGAATGAAGGAAAGAAGATGAGTGAAGGAAAGAAGAAGATAATGAATGAAAGAAGAAGAAAAGCAAAGGAAAAAATAATATTAATGAAGGAGAAAAGATAAATGAAAGAAACAATAAGGTGAAAGAAAGAAAGAAAGATG
>CAUDMG010001463.1:465000-467500 GCA_958450375.1 Homarus gammarus
TCAGCAGTGGTGGTTTGTGAGTCATATTGTGAGTCAGGAGTCGTGAGTCAGTCAAGTTTTGTGAGTCAGATTAATTTGTGAGTCAAGGTGATTTATGAGTACATTCAGAACTTTTTACTTGTGTATGCTCAAAAACAAGTATGACAACAACAACAACACCAACAACAACAACAACAATAACAACCATATCAAATATCACTCCAATGAAAGAATTTTGTATATGTTATTTTTAGTTATATTTCTATTTTTTTATTTATATTTTTGTAATATAGTTGATGGAGAGAGAGACAGCTGGGTATATTATATAAGAGTATAAACTATCCAACGCCATATAATAACACACATCAATCACAACACACCTGTATGATATAGTAACAGGTGTAGCCAATTACTGAGTTTATTAACTTACCTGTATATGTGTTCCGAAAGGTCAGAGACAATTAAGGGAAGGTCTGCTTTAATGATCTCCCATAGGTAGTTCGGTCATTATGATAGAGGAATAATTAATGAAAACTGAGTGAGGGTGATGACTGATAGCAACAATACGACTCGTCTTTGTGATGATGAACGATGATGCAGGAAATTGAACGTGTGATTTGAACTTTCTTTTTTGAACCGCGAACCCCCGTAGGATTCAGACTCGTGAACCCGAAGCAGTAGACTGATACTTTAATCTATCCATAAATGCTTTGGGTTTTTGGGTTCATGAGTATGGCGAGGGTCGGTGGTTCAGGAGGAGAGGTGAACGGACTTTAGTCGTTAACTGTCCTTAATTCACTTCCTACGATACAGTAACACTTTATATATTATTGAAACAAATAATAAAATGAAACCTATATTTAACGGACTATATAGTGAGGAAAGTCCGTTATATCGAGGGTCCGTTAAATGTGAAACCCCCATTTAATGGATTATATGGAGAGTAGAGTTCGTTATATCGAGAAATCCGTTATATGGAGGTTTCAAAGTATAAATATCTCCATTAAAATCTATTAGAATTTATAACGTAAACCTCAAAGATAAAACAATTTACTTGAAGCAGCTTGTAAAGGTTTACCTCGACTTAAACAATTTTCAAACTTCTTTCTCACAGCTCAAACACTTTACATAATTCTACCTCAAGTAAGATAAAATATACAAATCTGTGGCTCAGATTTTAAACAACACACACACACACACACACACACACACACACACACACACACACCCACACACCACACACACACACACACACACACACACACACACCCCCCACACACACACCACCCCCCCCCCCCCCCACACACACACACACACACACACACACACACACACACCCCACACACACACACACACACACACACACACACACACACACATACCAATGCATATTATATCATTATGTCTAAATCAAATGTAAGTCTGTATATTTTCATCCACCAGCTGCAACTCTATTAATAAACCGTTTATTATTATTATTACTATTATTATTATTATTATTATTATTATTATTATTATTATTATTACAGTAACCCCTCCGTTAACGAACTCAATCCGTTCCAGAAGGTCGTTCGCGAACGGAAAATCTCGTTAACCGAAACCATTGTTTCAATGGGTTTTTGGGTAATTGGTTCCAGCTCACCGAAAGTTTCCTAACTTCAACAAAAATGGTTGAAAAATTTACTTACTTTGAGGTGTGTATGTAGAAGGCTCCTGGGTGATGATGATGATGTGCATTTGAAGTGGGAGGTGGAGGAGGAGAAGGGAGAAGAGAAGAGAAGGAAGTGGAGGTGGAGGAGAAGCATTTTACTGCTTCTTGGAAGGTGAGTCACCTTCCATGAAAATGTCAGGAACCTCTGGACTGACAGATTCTCCACCATGAACATCCTCTCTCCTTCTTGAAGTGGAAGGCTGAGGGCTAGCATCTTGTTCCCTCTGCCTTTTACTGAAGAAAGTGTTAGTTGTGGTCTGTGGGGCATCTGTCCTCCTCACCATTAACTTATGTTTAAAGAAGGAGACCAATGAGTCCTCAACATGACACAAAGTTAGTTCAGTTTTTTCCACATCTGGGAGCCTTGAAGCCAGCTCCCTGAACTTCTCCCAGTAGTAAATCACATCTTTCAACTGTTTAGCTGACATATGGTCATCACTTTCAATTTCCTCCTCACCACTGTCAGCCTCTACCCGTAACATCTCATCCAGTTGCTTCAAGTCATCAGGAGTAAGTTCCTCCTCATGAGACATCACAAGCTCTTCCACATCCTTCTCCTCCACTTCAAGGCTCAATGACTGACCAATGGACACAATCTCCTGGTCCAACTCTGTTTCTTCCTCAAATCCCTCAAAATCATGGACTACTGATGGCCACAGTGCTTTCCATGAAGAATTGAGGGTTCTATTGGAGATTTCTTGCCATGATGACACAATCAATTTTACAGCCTCCAGGACGTTGAATTGTGTCTTCCAGAACTGTTTCAGTGTTAGTTCAGGATCATTGGAAGTTGCCTGATGACACCTCCTA